>LQNS02278083.1:11190528-11222300 GCA_001587735.2 Parhyale hawaiensis | reverse complement strand
CAGCTCTTTACGCGCCTCGGCAAAAATAAATAAAGCTTTAGAGATGCAAATTTCAAGATGAATAATAGGAGTTAGACGGGCCGTTTCCTCTTTGCGAGGAGCTACGCTCTAGGTTTTGGGTACATAAGGAAAGCAATACATCGCAATTCTGAAAAAAAAATATGCAGCAAGAAGCAGGATTATGAAAACTGGATGACTAAAAAAGTTGGGCCAGAATAAATGAAACTGAGCGAGAATTTATTGTTTCACGGAATATGAGAATGGCAAAATACATATACATACATTTCTCAGTACAGAAACTGCATGATTGAGTTTCATCTGGAATTAATGCGAGAAACCGAGATGGCCGGAGCTCCATTTTCAGGAAGTATAAAAGGAATGCTAAAAAATGGTGTTTCCAGACGCAGAAAATTCCAAAATAAAAAAAAAATAATAAAAATGGGGAAGCGAAAGACAGTACACCCGAGAGTAGGAAACTGAACAGCGTTTTAATTTCTCGGCTTACATGACATCCCGCGAGCATTGACACTATTTTTGAAAAAATCTAATTATGAAAACTGGATGATTAAGATGCTTACTTGATTTAACGGTACCGTAACTGAGCTTGTATTTAAGTAACAAAAAACAATCAGGCAAGACCCTTGATGTTTACCTCATATTTTGAGCGCTGAAACTATGAAATCAGTTACCATGAACTACCTATTCTATTTCAAGCAAAGGCTTATAACTCCTATTATTGGAAACGGAAAGTAAAACCTACCATCAATCGTAACCATCACTTTCATAAAACTAAGTACTATGCGCTGAAAAGATTACTTCGAAACAGCAAGCAATTTTCTTAGTGTTATGAGAGTCGTATTAACAACGTGCTATCGTGAGTCTACAACAAAAATGAAATGCAATGAGCTTGAAAACGATGAACCCTACTTTAACGAGGTATGTTTCTGTATATACTCGAGTCTTTGCGGAAACTCACAGCCTGCAGCACAACCTGATATCATACGACAAAAGTTTGGCATGTACTGAGTCCTAAACAGACTTTGCTCCAGGGAAGCGGACACACACACCCCACTGTCGTGTATATAGCATCGCTTTCACTTTATTATAGCGCATGCACACATAGAAAAACTGCTCACCACAAATGAGCTAGCAAGTTGCTGACCATTTCCCGACACTTCCTAAATCCTTCATAGTATTGATAGGAATTATTTAATTATCGATGATGGAAGATACGTGGGAATTTCAGAGTTACGGAAATTATCGACTCATTTCCGGTTTATTGTGACACAGAGAGGCGTCTTCAAGTCTTATATCCTGCGAGAGTGATAATGTAGTCCGCACAGCTTTACCTTCTCCGCGGACTTAAATCTTAGGCTTTCGATTCNTTCAGAGTTATGGAAATTATCGACTGATTTCCGGTTTATTGTGACACAGAGAGGCGTCTTCAAGTCTTATATCCTGCGAGAGTGATAATGTAGTCCGCACAGCTTTACCTTCTCCGCGGACTTAAATCTTAGGCTTTCGTTTCGCCACGCTTTCAAATTTGGGTGGTAATCACAAAGTCGATTACGCTTTAGACCGCAGACATTAGATTATCACCATCGCAGCATGGCAATCGAAAACGGCCACAAGGTACATAAACATCATATCCATGCATCTTCTTGGAAAGCACTACATTTAGTCACAAAAGAGCATTCACATGAAACACCTTGCGTCTCATCATTTAGTCACTCACATATATTGTTTACATTCTATAGGGTGACCCAAAAGTCACTTCATCATTTCTAAAATTTAATACTCAAAAACTATAAAGTATACGAAATTCTAGTAAACTACAAATGAAAGAAGCATACTGGGAGTTTTTCGTAAATATGATACGATCTGACTCTACAACACTTATCAGACTCAGAAATTTGCATCGTTTATGGTTTTTGCTTATTAATTTTTAAAATGGTACAGTGACTCTTGGCCCACCCTATATTTATTGGTTCATAGTATAAAAAATCGCATAGCTAATAGGCGCTTAAGTCTTGACTACGTAGTTGTTCAGTGTAGCACAACCTGCAAAATCCCATTTACAGTTAGAAGCAACAAAGTTGATACGGAAAAAACAAAGAAGGCTGCGCTGGCAAAGGAAGCGAGAGAGAGAGAGAGTGGTACTGTCCTCCTAAGATATAAATTTCCTAAGGTAACATCAAATTACGCAGGAACATCACGCGATGCCTTCACTGTCATTGGGGCTCATTTGCAAATGACAGAAGACCTGTTAGCCGTATGAAACTATTTCAAAACCGATTTCGCCCTCCATCTGACCCATACGCAATTGAAGATAAAAGAAACACGACTATACTATACTAACACTCTACATGAAGCGTATTTATATTAAATAGCAAGTACACCTAATAGAAGAAATATGACTATACAAGTGCGACAACTCATTAAACAGGGACGGATACACCACTACATTTAGGAAAAAAAAAAAAAACACTCAACCTTCAGATATAACAAACAGAAGAAACGACACCATACAACTTGTTTAGAAAAATATTCTAACTATTTATTCACTGTGCATCAGTGCAACATCGACGAGCTGCTTCCTGCGTACGATTAGCGTCTTCATCTTCTTGCTGTAAACAACAGATTGTCCTCATAGAAAACTAGAGAAGGAAACTATTCTCAAGGTAAACATTGATTCGCTGTACACCCAAGGTTGCAGCGACGAGCTGTATCCTGCTTACGATTACAGTTTTCATTTTCTATCGGTGAATAACAGATGGGCCCCATAGAAAATATCGCGGAGATTTGTTCTCTAGTGTTTCAGTAAGCGCAGCGGGCACTCAGAGAAGCAATAAGAGCTCTTGCGACGAGGGCAGTCCTGAGAAGTCTGGTGAATATTTGATGGGCGACTGTGGGGGAAGACCGGTGCTGCTATGGGGGACATGGTGCACGAGCTTGTGCACGGTAGGTAATGATGATGATGATGATGATACCGATCAGGATTGTTGCAAAGATGATGGTGATGATAATCCACGCTAACTAAGATGTATGTATAGGGTGATGATCAGAATGAATGCAAAAAAGATGATCTACACTGTGATACACGAAGTGATGACGATCAGGATTGCTGTAATGATAATGATTCATACTGTTATATAGATAGCTAATGATGATCATCAGAATTGTTTTGATGATAATTCATACTGCTGTCAGTAACGATGATGAGGGTTGTGATAACGAAAATATAAGCCATAGCGTACAGTATAATAGGTAAAGAGGATCAAGCTAACAAATAATAATCCATACTGTGGAGTCGGTAATGATGATGATTGTTGTATAGCGATAATGATCCATATGGTAGGTTATGCTGACTGTGATTATTGAAATGCTAACCGGCCTAACTGTACACAAGTGATAAAATATTGAAGATGATGATTTGGTTTCATATAATGATACTGATGCACGCACGGAGGTAACATAGCAGGAGTAAACATGAGCTCGTTATACCATTAAAACAAACGAGGAAACTTTTTTACTTAGTTCTGGCATTGATGAAGTCAGCGAACGGGAGTTAAATAACACCCTAGCAGATCGTGATATAACCTTGAAAGCAAAATCTCTTTCTTACATGACATTGCTTGCGGTTACATCAATCTATTCGTTCGCTTCCAAGATTAGGTAGGCGAAAAGAAAGCATCGTTGATACGGTCTCGAGAGGTAACGTCATGCCAAAGTTTGGATAATTCGCTCTTGTGCTGCTCTTCTTGCTATTTATAGGAAAGTCCCGGACTTATTTTGATGCTTTTTACAGACTAAGCCATCTCTGAGAGCTCTCGGCAGCCAGTTTTCAGCCACTTAACTCAACTTAGTCATTTCGTTGCTTTTTCGTACTCGCGGAAAGAGAGCTGACACTCCTTCAGTATTACCTTCGTGCATTGACGATCAGAAGTCGCGTAATGATTCCGAAGAGGGTCAGGTTTCATGTCCCGCTCTGGACAGTAAACGCTGGAAGCAAAGCCAATTGCTTACCATGACAATCTGTCTGTCTGTCAAGCCGCCCGTCTGTCCGAAGCGTTCCACAGACCGTATCCAGGATACGAATCTGGAGACGACTTAGTAATCACCATAGACCTGAGCACGTCTGCATGAGCGTGTTCGTACATGCCAAAGGTGATACGGGAAATGTCTCTTGACTGCGCCAAACACAAAGACTTGAGTTTCCCACGCCGTCATCAAATGACGGCAGAAAATAAGTACTTGATTAAAACCTCCACTTTCTTGCGAACAACGCTGCAAAGGACTACTCACAGGAAAATCAAGATATTGTCTGTAAGCACCGGGCATCGTCTGGCGGCCACATTATTGGTAAGTAATCTATGGCCTTCAAAGGTCGGTTTCAGCAGCGTTAGTTGCAGTAGTCGTGAGCAGCACCTGTTCTACGCATTCCTAGCCTGTGCCTCGTCCAACTCCGGACAATGAGCACAAATTCAAATTCTGAACGACAGGTACCGGGTACTTCAGGCAAGTATAATAGGTATCGAGCCTGAGCAAAGTGTGCATGAACAAGAATACGCAACATTTCGAAATTGAGACCACACACAATATCCAACACGAAAGCAATTCCAACATACGCAGTATCTATCAGTAGCTAATACAGCACCTCACCGACAGAAAAAAAAAACAGCCACATTTCCTTTTATTTTGCCCAAACTGTCTCCACAAAAATGATGCTGAGATGTCTAGGAGGACACCATTTTCATCTCAAGACACAAGTCCTCGCAGAAGCCACAACTAGGACGTGGTGCCAGTTCAGTGAAGCATTTCTCACGCAAGTATCATATGGAAGGCGAAAGTGATAACCAAAGCGAGGTATTGGACTTGTAAGGCTTGAGATGAGACGGTTTGCGACTGGCTCTGTGATTGAACTGTCCCGGCAAGACACATATTCGGGCCAATATAGAGCGCGAGATACGCTTCGTTACCTCCATATAGAGGCGACAGGCTGAGGCGGAACAGAACACGACTCTGCAAATTACCTCGACACAATTGAAGCCATAATTTGACACGGTCATATCTTACAGAGCGAGAGAGAGCTACCTGTTATTACGGTTCTAAAGAAGAATATACTGTAAAGGTAAGAGAAATTTGTCTAATAATTTCTTGGATCAAGATGTAGTTCAGACCGAAACAAGGAACTGTTCCAAGTTAGAAGAGTAAATTATTTGGTTTTGGAAATGCTTATGTGCCTAATATTAATCTGCACCATATACGAGTGACTTATGACCTATCTAAGGAAACAGCGAAATACTTGCTAGTCACAGTCCGTAAACTGCGATTACCATCAATAGGCAAAGTTTACAACTGGCAATGCGAACAAAACGCAAGTAGTATAACCATCTCCACTTTCAATTAATTGCCACCAGTACGAACTGGCCAGTCACCATCAGCAGGTGAGCAGCAACCATCGCCATCTTTAAGTTAGCGCAACCATGAAGCACTGGTCACCGTTGCATCCAGCGTACTAGCAGCTACCATCAACTACCATCAAAGTCAGCGCTACTATCAGGAACTGGCCACAGTCAGCACCATCACACCAGGCAGGGGCCAGGAACATCACTCGAGAAGGGGCTCCCCGCTCACTTATGCAAATCATACCACAAACTTTCGTCAGCTAAGCGTTCTGCGCCCGAGCGCGTGTTCTGCCCCCTTGTTCTTGTCCGCAAGTGTGTCGAGACGGACGAGCAAAGTGGCCTGTCTTCTCCAGAGGCCGAGACTCGTCGACTCGCCACAATAGCCAAAGATTTTATACACGGAAAAATCCCAGATTTGACAGCGACTAAAGTTGAAAATGTTGAAGAACGTTTCGCAGAGAAATGGACATCAGCGTTATCATCTTATCAGATACCCGAGAACATAAATGAGGGACTTTTTAACACAAATGTGAACGCACTTTGCCCTACCCAACAAGTTTTGGACCGAATCTCCCAAAGAATCAACCGCATCTATCCACTCAGAGTAAAATTACGGATACATGAAACAAGTTGATATTTTTATTTCCGAATCACGAATGTAATCACTTAGCCGCACGACGTCTGAAACAGCAACAGGACTGAAACCAAAAGGCGAGCGAATTCGGTGCACGGCAGCACCGAAACACCGCGTGTCTGCTCATTTGGCTGCACGGCGCCTGAAGCAGCAAGAGGGTCGAAGCTAAAACGCGAATTCGGGAGCTCCGTGGCCTCAGTTTTAAGTTCTTTGCTCGATGTTCCCATGTTCGGCAAGGCAAGATTTATCGGGAGCCTTCATTACGGCGTCCATAACCAGCAAGCCGACCTCCATTGTTTCTCTTTGCTGCAGTTCAGCACCAGGAGCGGAGGCTCACATTCTTACGGTCCCTACCGCGTCATACATCAACGACCGCCTGCGCTTTGCAGCTCACTTTTCATTAAGGCCAAACGGAGCAAATAAGAGAAGGCGAAGAGTTGATAACCCGCGCCTTTGGCTGTTCTCGAGCGGCGTGAAGAAACTTCTGAGTTTTTAGTTACAGGGAAGAAAGTAAGCGTATAAAATCATTAATTACTTTTACGGAGGAGATTATCGGCTCAATTTGAGTTAAAAAGCTACATTAAAGTCATGTCTAGGGTTTTTGTTGCTGTAGTTTTTTGTTTTGTCAAAGAGGTTAGGCTTTATCGACGCCTGTTGAACCTGTCTTGGTCATCAACGTTACCGCAGAGGCAGGGAACAGTGAAATTGCAAGAATGTTGAGAAAGGTACATAGAGCAAGGCACTGATATCGGTGATAAAAAGAATCACGAATCGGAATTGGAAATGTTTTAATTGCGTTGGCCTACTGGTAAGCAACAATGAACAAGTTATCAATAGATGTTGATGTTATTTCAAGCAATGTCAGGAAGCTACTTCGAACAAAATATTAACACAAACCGATAGTTATGGGAAAAACGAGCCAAAGCTACGACTTTAATATATTTGTTTGGTTTAGTTGTACAGCATTATTAAAACAAGTTGCAGACAGATTTTATAGCAATTTTCTATGACAGGTTGGGATTGTATCAAAATTCGTCCCTTAAATTATGTCGATGATCCGGATCAGAGCCCAGATTTTTTAAAGTCCGTACAAGCTTGTAAAGCCCGTCCCCGTATCGTATCTCATAGTTACCACTTGCCTGTTCATTACTCATGCTCAATTAAGTTGCATACAACAAGCGCTTTCATTGGCAGGATGCACTGGGGAGTGTGCGAAACATTTTAAAGCTAAAGTAAAGAACGTGGGGTTCAAAAATCGTGTTTTTACAAGACAATAAGTCCTAAAATGCATGTAACGTAAGTAAATTCATGGCCAGATCAAGATCGACGAATTTGAGCACCAGCTGCCGGCCGATAATCATTGTCATAAGCTCCAAAGCCTCCTCATCACCGGTAATATCTAGAATCGTATTTGGAATGCTGTAAAACAAATTTCTGGAAGAGAGAAGCGAGAACAGTTTAAATTATAAGAGCCGTGCAAATGAACTAAATCTTCGGCTGAAACACAAGTGTTCTTGGCGCTAAGCATATGTAACTCTTTTTTTTTCAAGCGCAATGGTTTGATTCATGGTGCGGTTCTGTTGATTTTAGGGTAATACAAGATTTCATGAGTGGGAATATTCGTAATTTCTCTAAAACCCGGCGCGCGACCCATATGGTGGCCGTCTAACTCACTACCCGCACGCTAGTTTCAAATTTTCCGTACATGGTTGCGGTTAGGGCTGAGAGTACGGTGTTGAGAATATATTCGGATGAAGTACTCATATACAAGAAACGCTTGACCTTAGCTCACCTTAAGAGTTTTCATGTAATTAACCCGTCAACAATGACTATACGTCATCAATTAAAATTGATACATCCACGTCTATCCTAGCTGCAATAAGACACGACAGAGGCATAGCCCAGCACCGGAGAATGTTTTGCTGCATCCTATCGTGTACAATAAGGATAGTTATATGCATTTTATCTCATAATTTGAACCATTTTATATGTACACAGTAATTGCATCATTACCTTATGCAATAAACTGAGGTCGGTGAATCATTGTCGCTATCATCTGTAACATACCAGTAGCACAGGCTTGGCTATCAATTGAGGTAGCAGTCGACATCATTGGTGCAACGAATGAAATTTTACAACTTTCTGAGTGTCTCTCGCCTATACTTACACGAGATGTAAGGCAAAAGTATTGAAGTTTGGTTGCATGTACTCGGTGCAATGTAGCACGGACTGTTGTGGCACAAGAAATAGATACATGCACTGAACTGCTCTATTTGTCAGATATATCGATGCGCAAGAACTGAATAATTTCCAAAAAAGGCCACAGCTTCAGCCTGACAAGCCAGTATTCCAGAAGGGATATCGCGTGGGGCCGCAATGGCAACACTGCATTATATTTCCAGGCGGGAAAATAAGAGTGGCAGAAACTAGCCAGCCTTCTTCGTCGTTGACGGTTGCTGAGTCTCGGTTTAACGTAAGGGTTGGACTCTTAAACGGAGCTAAGACAGCACGCCGCCGCTCATTAAAAGTTTGTTTAACAGCGCAGCAAACGTCCCGCTGGGACTGCGGTGGGGGCGTCCTTCACATTTTCTATGCATGCACAAAAGAAGCAAATCTTTGCGTTGGATACATAAGCTTGGTATAAAAAACGAGAACAGAACAAAAGAAAAAAAAACACTGCATGACAAGAACGAAAACGCAGACGACTCCGTGGCATGCATTGCGTGTCAGGAACTGTCACAAATGCAAAGAAGCTGTTTTTGTTGGTCCGAGACAGCGAAACAAACTCGGTGAAAAATAAAACAACGAATCTAACAAAAAAAAAATTTCTGCTGCATAACTGATCTTATTAGAATGAATACATGTCGACGACAAGCATGGATTGCACACCACTAGCTGTCAGAGAAATATACACTAACACGCATAGCTGTGCACGAGATAATAAAGCTAAACGTACGAAAAATAAAACCCAGAATGCACATGAAATGTTTTCGTCGCATGACATGAACGAAAGAGCAAACCTGGTCTGAGGATCTAAAATAGTCGCAAATGTTAAAAGTTGATTTTGTGCTAAAAGCAGTGATAATAAAAAGGAAAAATTACAGCAGCGAATATGACACAACAAAGCATTGAAAACATGACATGTCAGTAGTGGCAGGATGTTAAGAGTGTCAGACTCGTAAAGGCTATTATGGGGGATCGAGTCTGCTAGCCAGACAGTTTAATTCTTGTGGCTTTTTCGCTCGCTGAGTCGGCATGTTTGGCGTTCAGGTGCTATGGCGCCGACACTGGCCCTTACCAGAAATGGGGAAGGACAGGGGGTCGCAGTTGTTGCATGATTGAAGCTTCCGTTTTCGATGCAATAGCTTTGACATACTGCAGTAGCAACCATGCAACGTTTGGAGCCAGTGCGCAAGTATCTCAAACACAAATCAGTGCAAATGGATCTGCCTATTGGGATATGCGAACATCAAGTTGACATTTCTTTGCTAGTTACATGCGTATAATGACTAGATCTGAAACGGAAACGATGGGATGCATGGATAAAGGCGACGGATACTGTCATTGTACATATAAAAAAATATATATATATATTTGATAATATATACTTCAAGAAAACAAAGCCAAACACGCATATCGGACACTTTCAACCAGGATTGCGAAGTCGGCCGGAGTCGGAGGATTTGAGGAGAGTCGGAATTTCACTCGCTCTAGGAATCGGAATAGGTATTTTCAGTCTGATTCCGGAGTCCAACAGTAGGAAATATTTTAAAAATTTTCAAGTTAATTAAGATTTTTCAAGTCTTGAGTTTTAAAAAAACTATAAGAGATTTTGTAAACATGGGTGTATTTGTTTTTGGCTGACGTATGCAATGCAAAAGTGTTGAATTACTTGATCCAATTTGATAGCCTATTTCCTACGCCATGTTATGCAAAAAGTAGGACCGAAAACCTATCAACATAAAAATATATGAAAATTTAATGTTCCGAACGGTACCGTACTAACGATACCAAATATTATGGCAAATGTTATAAAACTACTATCTTTAGCTTATTATGTTTTTCTATATTGGTAAAAAGTATTTGGGCATATTTATTGGTTGCATTAAATACTAATTTTGTCTAGGATTCGTAGTCAGGAGTCCGAGTCGTGAAATCTTGCGGGCCCAAAGTCGGAGATGGAAATTCTGTAGGACCGAGAGTTGGACATTGAACCATCCGATTTCGCAACCCGGATGTTTAATCCCTCAGGCTGTTGCAGGGAAACCGTTTTACAATCCAAAGACAAACAATTCAATGAGGCGTGATAGCATGATATTGAGCGCCCGCGTCTACTACTGGGCATGTTGAGCGTTCAACAGCGAAACCAACGTATGTTCCTACATTCGGTTTACCGATGACGAATTGAACGAAGGCAGAACAGTGATATATAAACCCGAAGCGCTGACGGCGGCGATAAATCAAAAAAGGCTCAGTTGAAACTGTTTGGAACATTGCTTTTTCACGTTCAGGACCAACCACCTTGACGGCTTTCTACAAGAAAAACGCAGATGACAACGTTAACGTTTAGTTACGTTGAAATATGCAGGAATATTTGGAGGTGATTCGTTGAAGTTTTTTCACCAAGAAGACAACATCGCCTCCAATGAAGGAGAAATGTTTGGGAGGGACTTATACAATCCTGAGAAGATGAAATCACGGGCAAAAAAAAACTGACACACAAATTAGGAAGCTACACAAGCAAAAATATTATATTAACAGATGAGATCGTTGGAATAAGAGTAAAAAACATTTGGAAAAGACTGGAAGAGGCAGAAAATAAAACTTTTCCCAGGCAAGATAAAATCTGCTCATCAGTGAATAATAATGACTAATACAAGAAACTTACCTGAGAATAATAACAATAATAATACATGATAAGATAAGGTTGGCGGTTTCGTGAGTAAAACACAAACAAAAACAATACCTGACAAGAAAAAAGGGTCAGGTCAGCGTCATTACTGACAAAGAACTGATATAAACTTACCCGAGAAAATGAGGTCGCCTTCGTCCGTGAGAGCAACTCGAGGAGGGGCCGCGCGAAGTGGGGACGTGCCCCTAAACCACCGGACCGTCACCTCAGGGGGTCCTCTTGCTTGGCACGGGAGGGTTGCCGAAGTGCCTGCAGGCAAGGTCAAGGTATGCGGAGGAGTTCGGGTTAAGAGGGGCGGTGGGAGGAAGACCCCAGGTACGACCGTGAGCCACGACTGAGCCAGGGTACCTCCGGCGGAGTTGACAAGCAGGCAAGTATGCTGGCCCTCAATAGGAGCGGTCACGCGCAGGGATCCGGAGGACAGGACTTCGATTCGTCGGCCTCCAGGACTACTCTCAATGACCTCGCCCACGCCAACGGGCTGTGGTCTGCCTGGTAATGTCCATAAGGACGTAGGTGCAGGGGTGCCAGCCCCCCGACAGGGTAACTCGATGGTCGTGTTGGCGATGACTGCAGTATCGCTAGCGGCTGAAGTTACACGAGGAAAATCTGAAAATAGAAAGACTCTACTCAGCAGAAATTCTTAAACTGGGATATCTGGATGCTTAGAGGGTGAACGAGTCCATCCCACGAGCTTTGCAACAGGTTTCTGAGGGTCGAAGCTAAAGCTATTTGGATGAAATAACATCACACCTGTTGATATCATCATACACTATGGACTTCATATTTTATGAGGCAAGGTTCAAACGGGAGCGGCAATGTGGGGGTGCGTGGGGATTTCCGACATCCACAGAGGGATGTGGAGTGACAAAGTTAGAGAATCAAAGCTCTACTGTATAGGTACGTGGTCAACAGAAAAAGAGATTGAACAAAATCCTGGTTGGTTACATTTGGTCGATATTGGCTGGTTAACTAAACATAATCACTAAGTTACTTTATATGTACTGTAACCTAAACCTTCATACTTCCTAATTCACGGGCCCACATCCATGAGATTTTTTAAGAAAAACCTAATTAAAAAGCAACACCTCAGTTCACAACTAAAGCTGTTCTTTAAAATTTCCAAAGTGTAACTGTTTGAGAGAAAAACATCAGCGCAGGAACTGCTATCAAGTCACTGCATTTACCGTGAGATTATGAATGCACACAGCGGGATTGTCAGTAACTGCCGCATCGTAAGTCCTGCGCGCCATTATAGAAGAGACGGTCTTAATTAGGCAGCAGCGAATAGAGGCAAACACGTATTGTTCTCAATACGGTCCGCCTTGACTGGAATTACAAAACAACAAACGAGCATGCGACTAGATGAAGAGTAACACTACAAGAGAAAACTTTTCTCTTAAACGCTTGCGAAGAAATATTGCTGGAAAAATGTAATAGCTACTACAAAGAAATAATGCTGCCTTTTGCGAAGATATATGTATTGCTAAAAAAAATATACCTAATATTACAAAAACAATAACGCCACGTAATAAATAAGTATGGCGCGAGGCGCATATGATGTCCGGAGCGCCAGCAATCCACATCCTAGATTACACAGAAATAAGTTGAGATCAGGGATGAATCTTGCACCAATTGCAGGCTGTCACACTCCAGCAAATCAACGCCCACAGTTGCCTACATGACTGTTCAGGGACCAAGTTGCGCCCGAATTTTAGAGACGAATGACACGAGAAAGTGGCACTTACCCAAGACCTTGAGTCGGGCCCTGGCGACAACGGTGGCGACTTCGTTTTCAGCTTGGCAGAAATATTCGCCGTCGTCAGAAGTTTGCAGCGAGACGATGGTAAGGGCGTGGTCCTTGTCGATGAGGCGAGCTCGCCCCACGGGCATTCGGCCGTCGTGTCGCCCCCACGTCACATGAGGCGCAGGCGAACCTCCTGCCCTGCAGTGCAGACGAGCCTCGCCTCCGACTCGCCCCTCCACGTTGTCGGGCAGGCGAACGAAAAACGGCCGCACTGGAATGCAATAAAACAAGAAATGTTAGAGCAGTGGCGCTCTTTGGGAGTGGCTGGCAGGCCCTCGGGAGCTGGCAAATGACATCCCCTGGCTGCAGATATTCTCAGCACTGACATTCTTCCTAAACAAGCGGTACACTTACGAGTGGCACTCGCAGTAGAGGTGGAAACGAACGTTGCTAGCTCTTCTTATTTATCCTACAAGGATACGAGTGACACTGTCGGTAAAGGTAGAAAGGAACACAGCCAACTGTGATATTCTTCCTAAACAAGCGGTACAGAAACGAGCGGCACTTGCGATGGAGGAAGGTAATTCCAGCAAGGAAATTCTGCCTAAACAAGCGGTACAAGTAAGAGTATGACAAGAAAAGTAGATAGCAATCTTTTACGCCATGAAATTACACTGAAACACTAGCACCTCATGATACCTCCAGTTACCTTGTTGATGAAAGTTTTAGTAAGCCACATGAATCCTAGAACCGCTAAAGGAGTGAAACATTTAATAGTCATTACTAGTAAAATGCTATCTTTGGCCAAGCACTAGATCACGTAAAACACTAGGACAAAAATATTTACTTTTGAACAAAGTGCTGTTCAAAGACATTGCGTAAGTGACTCAAGTAAGTTACTGAGAAACCAGAACCATATTCGGGTAATATTATACCACCGACTCCCAACCTCATAATTGGTGAACATTTTAACACTGGATCTCAACAAGACAGTTGGTGAATATTTTACTACCCAATCACACCATTGATGAATATTTTACCCTCGAATTCCAGGAAGACAACTGGCGTAGTAAAGACAAAAAAAAAAATTACGCCAATTATAAAAAAAATTACGCCAATTATCAGAGAAATTTTTATTTTGTTCGCCCAGTACCAAACTCTGGTAAAACTGTTACCAATGAAAACATAAACTAAAGCATTCGCGCCAAAATTTGACTCGACGCGAGTTCACCATGCACCAACCAAAACACAAGCCATTACCGCGGGTGTCGATATGCCTCTTGTTTATCAAATGAGTGCGCAGCTTCGAGAAGTCAAATGTTTATTGTTTTGTTAACGGCACAAGAGCCACGGCCGGCATCACTGTTCACATCAGGCAACAGGCCAATTACAAGACCGACACGACCAACAACCATCGCTAATGGTCACACTCGCGCCATGGATGAAATGCAGAAGAAAAAGGTCGCTTATACACCAGCAAAGACAAAGAGAGGGACTGTGGGAAAGAGCGTGATGTTCCAAGTCTCTGAAGATGTACGACCCATGGAACATGTCTTGGAATTCAGGGGAGTTCTAAACTGCTGCAGAAAAGCGTAGACGGAATAATATGTGTTTTCGATTGTTACGGTGTTTCTAAGATCCACGCAAAATTGTCGAAAGAAGAGAATACGTATGTGTTGAATGTCATGGAAGTTAAGGGTATACGAAATGGCAGTAGAAAATCGTAACAGAAGACGAAGCCACATCTTAGAAATTGGGGAACAAAGCCAAGAGTACTACAGAGCTACTGCAAAAATTGCAAAAGAAATTATTGTACTACGTCTCGGTATTCCAAACTATTAGAGAAAAATCCAAAATGAAATACAATTAAATGTTAGGAATATTGGTCAAGTTCGAAAAGTTCAACATTCTGAAAAGCGAGTGAAAGATTCACGATTCAACGATGAATGTCAACATCTATGCTCTGGAACAGAGTTCATGAATGTCGCTTTTAGCTCAACATCAACATTCTGGAATACGTTTTTACACGCAGTCGGTGAGCTGCACATCAATGCTCTGAAATTAAGTTCCTGTGGCACCTGTTAGCTCAACATCTATGTATGCTCTGGTACTGAGTTCATATCTCTGGGCACAGTCTGAGTAGAATTTAATTTGGAACAAAACCTACCCAATGGTCCAAATATCTCTACCGCTGATGGCTTAATAAGAACGCCAGCGTCAAGCTCAGTTGGCCGAGGTGACAAATTCGCCTCGGATCCAGCCAGCCTCCACACGACAAAAAAATACCGGATGGAAGTCATCAGTCAATCATTTGTCAATCACGACAGCCATCATCGGGATGAGGGAGAGGTAAATGGATTCCAATTGGCAATTCTTTAGTCATTGCGATGGAAATTTGACGTTCATGGCACCACATGCTCGAAATTTGATTCGCTGCATGCATGTCACCTACACGAGCATACACTTAATGTAATATGCAGTACCACCTTCATGCTGTCATTGGACATGCTAAATTAACATTGCTGTACTAAGCTGTGTTTAAAGAGAACATGCCAGGAGTATCCACTGGTCCCATAGGAGTGTTGTTTACACAATGTAGGATGCATATATTTAAAAATGGGAGTGTGTAAGATTATGAAAGACAAATTAGCTATAAAGTATGAAAAAGAGAGATTAGGTAAGACGAGTAAATATTGGCGAATAACGGTGCGAGAAGTACTTGCGGAGAAGGATATAAAAAGGGACGCATTAAATGGGAGAAAATAATGAACTAAGCTTCCATCACGGACATCGGCTTGAAAAAGAAGCACTTTGTTTCTGTGATATTTGTAATGTTTCTTTGCCGTATCTCTAGGATTTCGCTAATTTATATATGTATATTGATTCTTCACTGGCGGCACATTTACGAGATCAAGAGGTGGAACTAGAGTGTGCGAATAGACAGTTACAGTCAAGGACATAAGTCAAAAAACATTTTCCACTTGTGATATGCATATTTTTCTCAAGTACTATACAATAATGAGGGTTAGAAACAAATATTTCAACTGTTGACAGAAAGTTAAATCTTGACTTTCAGCAGCTATGCTCAATGTGATTGACAGCATAAGGCAAAGAATATGCTTTAACCTCTGAAGCACATCTATCATTCGATACGCAGAGGGAAGACACTACTTCCACTGTGTTTTTCAGGGTTTCATTATAGTTATGAAGATGAGCTCCTTTGTGCTGGTCGGTTTGAAGCTCCAAAATTGATTTGTGGTGTTTTAGGTAAGATAAGGTGTGGTGTGTTAGGTTAGATAAGGTGTGGTTCGGTTAGATGTGGTATATCTGGTAAAACTATGTATGACAGGTACAACGATGTGCAGGATGACTCGCGTAAAGTTAGACAAGATGTGTAAGGTTAGAGGAAATGCGTTAGGTCGGATAATTTGCGTTAGCTTGCACGGGTGTGGTTGGAGGAAAATGAGCGAGGTGTGTTATGTTCACATAGACAAGTTATAACAGAGTAGCTTGGGTTTGTTATATTTTGGACGAGCAAAACACAAATTAAACGAGGAATTCTCAGGAGCCCCGCTAGTGTTCTCTAACTTGCTACCATCAGATTAAAGAAAGTCCTTCAACTGAGTAGTGTAATTGTTAATCTATATTGATTAAATGTATTGCTAAAGACCAGTCGAACACGGTAAGTCTGTTTGCAGATAAATCATTTCGACGAGCAAAGAACGTCTCATAAAGGTAAAAATAAATTTTGGTCGGCAGGAGGCGCTTTCCGTGGACGAAGGGACCGGCTTTAACTTAGCATCATCGCAAGTAAAAGATGAGAGTGATTCTTACTAAAGACCTATTAAATTACACTGCAGTCATAATAGGGTTTCTTTTCAGGGAAAAATAAGGGAGGAACTCAATCACTGAGATGATCACCGTCAGGACGTCAGGAGCTGCCATAATCATCACGTATATTGGCCGCAGAGCTTCAAAGACTTGAGAAGTTACAAAACCCTTGCCAGAAACTGCGGTAGAGTGGGTGGCATTATTATTATAACAATTCGTTATTCCCGTTGTGTTATTCTCCTATTTGCCCCTCTGAGCGAGATAGTTTAATCAAATTTGTTTCAACTTGTCTGGAGCTTCAATCTTGGGCGTTTAATTTATGGCAATGGATCGAGTTTTCAGGCGTGAATCGCATATCGATTAGGCTTGAAAAGACTTCGAACTCAATGCTGGAAGATTGAGTCTTAAAGTTTCGAGTAAGATCGTTTAGAGATTAATACCAGAAACTCAAACTATATGGCGAACTGAAAAGTCGAGATTGAAGTTTCGGATGCATTGGAGCTAATTGGTCATATTTGTGCGCTAATAAAGGGAAAATCGAAGACATTAAAACCATTTCTGTTCAAACGAGAATCATAGATTTACTATATGCGCTGATGCGTTAAGATGGATCATTTACCATAGTAGTATTAGGTTATCTACATCTCAGTACAAACTTTGGAGATACGCTACTTCTTTCTACTCCTTTATAAGTTTAGGAGATAAATGAGAAAACACCAACAATATTGCTCGGGTATATAATGCTGAACCTTTCTGAAGGGAAAACAACAGCCAGTTACTACGTGCAAATGATAGATCATGATACCACGGATGTAATAAATTAATAACTGATGAATTAGTTCATGAGGGCCACTGGGTAGCATCTATTGGTAAAGAGCCAGACCGAACGCAGCGTGTGGTCTACATGGAAGCTCACGGCTAGCAAACTTATCTACGCTTGATTAAAAGCTAACTCAGCAACGCAATTAGTCTCGCTGCCGCACCTTAAATATGCTGTAATTGTGAACATTCTCAGTTAAATCCAATGGGCAGAAACTTCATTTCTATTGGAAATGCGGCGGGATTTGAGAGCAGTTTCACACTTGCACCAAACACACGGGCAGTGTCTCATTTCCAAACTAGGCTGATGGTGCTAGACGTAATTAAGTGAATAGTTTAAGCCTCCCTGAACGCAACAATTTACGACTCAAATGGGAAAGGAGACGGAAAAAGTGCCGGTATAACTGCATTCAAGTTTACTACCACGAGCAAAAATAGGTACTGCACACTTTACCCCTCACCTCATGCTGCAAAAACTTATCAATTTGGATAAGACGACCAAAATCGCTCACAATACAGAACCGAAGACACAAAAGTGTTATTATTGATAGCTTAAACCATCCAGCACGAAGATAACTTTATGTGATGAAATTCCGAAACCGCTACTGGCGAAAGCTATTTTCAACAGGAGGTGCCGCACTTGCTAATATATTCACTGCCAGAAGTCAAATATCTTTTCACGTCCTAACCAACACCCACTGGTACAAACAATTTTTTTTAATAATCGAACGAATTTGTGATCGATTTCACTCCAATTTGCTAAGTGCTGCTTTCTTAACAATTTCGTAGCCCAGCCGTTGGAGCAGAATAATCCTTTAATGAGATGCTGAATTGAACACAAATTTAATCTTCTAGGGAGCTTTCGCAATTGGTATAATTTTCACTGCCGAGCGTTAAATGCCGCTTACAATATGTAGCTGGCACAAATGCATCTTCGACCGCTGCAGAGTTCACTGGCAACTAAGCTGCAGCATGCAGCAACAATTTAAACCAACACTGACATATAAACTATTATCTCGCCGGATGAGATACAAAATTTATTAACAGTTTCACAGCCACCATACCCGGCCGACATCGCAAAAGTCACATCGGTGCTTTTACAGGAAAAATTGCGATGCATTTGTCACGGGCACATCGCGGGAAGGTAAACAAATATATAAATAATTCATAGCATCACGATATTAATGCAGCGAGAGCATCGGATTTAAAGCTTACAGTCGCTAGAGATAGCCACTGCTGCCAGTAGGTTGAGACAGCGCCTAGGTAATATAAATGCTAATTAATGCTGTATAGAAGCTGCTGTAAAGCGCCGATAAAAAAACGCACAGTGGTATGTTCTCGGGATTTGTTTTACACTGGAAAATTGAACAAGTAAAAAACGGAAGTGAGTTAATAAATGCTTCAGGAAAAAAAATAAAGGTTCATAAAACTGCCACTAATGTAAAAGCGGGAGATATATGGCAAGTGAAAACTGTTTCTAAGTAACAAAAATATAAAAAAATCAAAGATCTTAAGACATCTTGTAATTGTCCAGCGCAACCGGCATCCTTTAACAAACAGCTAGCGCAGTAGAATTATTATTTTTCTTCCAGTTTTCCCAGCTTTTCACCCACTTTATTCGTTTTTAATAAGTGACGAGTTTTGCTAACTTCGCCAATTCTTTACCGGTTCGATAGTTTCTCTGAAAAAGTCGCAAGGGTCAAAAACAATTTTCGAAGTTTTTAACCAGTTTTACCAGTTCAATTTTGCTACAATCGCGCATGCAACACCGAAATATTCATTTCAATTTACCAGTTATGTGCCAGCGAACTGAATAATGAGTGAGCTGTTACTCCAAAATGTAGTCTACTAAAACATGATTTTATCAACTCTAAACTGCTTATATTTAACAGTGTATTTCCGGTATACAACACATACGTTGGTGTTGATTGCAAGGTTTATAATTTCTCATATTAAATATTTAGCCAAAAGCTTTTATACTCCTTCACTTTTCCGCAGCAGAAAATATTGAACACCACGCTAGCTAGGCTATAAGAAAAAACAATGACGATTTTATCTGACGGTCGAGAAATGTCTATATCATATTTATTCCATGGCAATTAAAGATTGCGGAGAAGTTTATAATTACTAGCTAAAGTATTGAGGCAAGTTTCGCAAACTTATATATTATTTCGCTCGGCAGAAAGAGTTTTATTATTATTGAATAACTAACGACTAAAAACCGCAAACATATTCACAACATCGTCATAAAATGAAGAAATACATTCGTGTGATTTTACATAATCCGCACCATGTATTGAGTAGGAGATGATTTTTTTTAATTGTCGGATTAATCATGTGATAAACTCTTTCAACTCAATGAAAAACTTAATAACGAATTTCGTATTTAAAAAGACAGCAATGCTAATATACTTTAAATTAAAAATAAAAACTTGACCTGAGAAGTTACATTCAATTCCATAAGAGCTGGACCTAAAAAAATATATTAAGGAATATTAAATTGGTTGGACTGGCTACTGGAGATGCAATTGGAGATTCCATAGCAAAAGACGAAACTTAACATTTGATGATAAAAAATTAATAGTGATTTCTGAGCATTGAAATTCTATCAAGAAATCTAAAATGGGCGCTAAGCAAAGCTTCAAGATTTTGCACAATGAAAGTGTTGCTTCAGTGCAGTTTGTTAAACGGAACTTACAACACATTACGCTCCCAAACTATTTCTTAACTGTTTTGTACACGCACAGCAATCACTAAAACGATAAATTTAAATTTGTCTTTAAAGAGGTAAATATAAAAAAAGAGGCTGATTGCATTTACTTTCACAAAGGTAAATACAAACATACTGGAATCCCCGCGCTGTCAAAAATAATAACGAAGCATTTGTGATGAGCCGTCTTCATTGATCTTAATTTTCTTATTAACTTCCTTATGTAGGATACACTGCAACTGCCAACTTGAATTATGGAACATAACGGATAAGCATGCTAAGCTAACCAACGCCAAGCTTTACTTCGGTGATACGCTGAAAAGCATTTCTTCCCCGCAGTCGATATCGCTCCTAGTATATACTGACCTCTGTATCCAGGATACTAGAAGGTGTCATATAACTCGGGAAATTTTTCAAGTGAAAAGTTGTTCTGTAGAATGAAGAACCCAAATTAGAGAAAAATATTTGCTGCCAAGAAATCCTCGCGTTCTTTACCCGCCAGCTGAAGAATACCTATCTTACCATTTGCTTCGATGATTATGCAGCCAATAAGAGCATCAGCGTTAACTCAGGGCAGCTGAAGTTTGGATGAAGGAAACCTCAGAAGAGAGTACAAATCACGATGCAAGACAGTGCTTAAAGAAGATCTACGTATCTGCTGCAATAAGCGGACTTCCAACGTTGGCAAACAAAGAACTGCATTCAGGTATACGTTTGCCATTATCTGCAGCCTGGCCTATTTTCCACCTATCAGTTTTTAATGAAGGTTGACAGGATGACCACAGCCTCCAACCTGGGCTAATTTTCGCCTGTTTTCTTGAAGCGTGACAGATAATGGATAAATAAACACACAGAAAAATACACATTGGTCTTTATTATATTGTAGATTGTGACTGAGAAGTCTCTGCGCGCAGAGAATGCTTGATACTTCATTGAGGGCATTTACCTTATGTACTAAAAGAAGTGTGCTTCATAAATGACAGCGTTACAAATGCTTTCTCCTCATATTGGAATACAACAGGACAAACAACCCATGAAACAATTGAACACGACCTGGGTAAAGTGGAATTAAACAACCAGTTTTAGCAGAAATAGCACTATTACTAGTGTAACAAATTTCTGCGTTAGTCAGTTGACCTTTTAACGCCGAAATGAAAAGTCTGCAATTCACATACAGTGATAACGTATTAGTAATAAAAAAAATTGGACAGTGAGCGTCAACGTATAAGAGTTAAAATCACGAGCATGAGGGTCAAAGTCCTCCTGTATTATGGCTTCACAAAATTAGACTCCGACTTTAGACAAATTTCAGCAACTTTTGATTTGCAGTAAATGATATACTCACAATAAAAAAAATCATCACAGAACCCACAACCCGCAGCACAGCAGAACCTCCCGTAACATCACTCTGGCAAGATCTAAGCCCCTTGAACACAACTACATGCGGGCCGCGGACATATCAGTAAAGCTCCACACTGTTGCCTACACAGCCTCACTTTCGTTTCGTTACAGCTGGCTGTATAATGGATGAGTAATGGAGCACTGGCAGCGCCAGCATCACCATGCGATTGAGCCCATTATGCTGCCCTCTCAAAACGCTTGCCCTATTTCCAATACTGGAAGTTCGTTAAGATATCTCGTGTAATCGTGCGTCTGATAGTGGGGCATGCTGGCACATTTCATTTGTTGCGATCAATCAAGACAGATGGTGTTTAAATACATTATACATTTACATGAAACAAAGAGATACACAGTAGATATATATCATATATATAGAGTAGAGACGTTATAATTTAATTCATTTATAAAAAAAACAGTTTCGTCACACACAGGGATAAAAGAAAACAATCTGCTGAAAAGCTGCGCATCGACCAACACTTTCGGGGGAAAACACTCAAAGTAACAAACACCTCCCGCACAGCCACAACGTCAAGCGTCCCCCGAACTGCCGCACCGACCGAGCAGCTCGTATAATTTTGACCAAAGCTCTCGGCGGCGGCGGTGCGAAAAAATTTAAAATTCGCCAGGGTATCATTTGGGCGGACGGACTCCAGTAAATCTCATCAAGAATTAGTTCTCGGCTGTTGAGCGCGGCGCTTCTTTGTTCTTCGGGTCTCATAAATATTGAGGAGCTTTACCTCGGAGCTCTTATTTTAGCGCGCGTCCTTCCAGTCCATTGGCCAGTGGACAGCTTCAATAAGGTAAGTCGCCAGGCAGACTTAATTAGGGGGCCGGGAGCGTGGTGAGGAGGGGGAGCGTGTGAGCGTGCGTGTGAGCCTGCGGGCCGGTGGCTGTAGTGAGAGTCGTGACAGTGGACACTAGTGCTAGTGTCTATGTTAATGCTGGTGTTAGTAGTGTCAGTAGTATTAGTATTGATAGTGTCAGTTGTAGAGCTAGTGTAAGTGGTGGTAGTGTCAGGGGTTAGCGTCAGTGTAAGTGATAGTGTTAGTGTCAGTGGTAATGTTAGTGTCAGTGGTGGCGCTACTGTTGACGGTAGTAGCGTGTCAGTCGTGGTGTTACTGTCAGTAGTATCAGTATTGTTAGTGTCAGTGGTAGTGCTGATGGTGGTGGAGGTAGTGTTGGTGTGACTGACTGCCAGTGATAGTACTTGTGTTGGTGGTGTCAGTAGTAGTGGTATCGTCAGCGGTAGTATCGGTGGCAGTGCTAGTGTTAGCGGTAGTGCCACGATTAGTGTCAGCGGTAGTGCGAGCGTCAGTGGTCGTGTGAGCGTCACTGGTAGCGCGAGTGTAGTGACGCTGCATGTGAATAATGGGCTGAGCTGGGAGGTCACGTGACTGTAACATGACTAATTACATGTTTGGTGTATGTTGTTATGCCTCTGCCGTTCTGTATTAACTGAAAAGCAATAGTCTGGAAGCCATCGACATCTACAATACTCATTCAGTACGCAACATACTAAGCTGATGCCATTTTAGTGGCGGGGGGTCCGTGCGCTTCAGGGCGATTTCACAGGGGGTCCGTAGAAAACTGAAATTTGGGAACCCCTGCACAAGTGCAAATGTTTCAAACACCAGTGACAGTATTACTAGGAATTGAGCGCGCGCCAGCACTAGCTGGATCAATACTAGGGCTGTCAGTACTGCCGCACGCTACAGCTAGAATACTAGCGCCGATGATCATGTAGAGCACGCCACCATTAGCATTATTGGCAGCACAACTAATGGGGCAGCACGCCAACGTTAAGAACATTAGTTCAAGGGGTCACTTGCGCGTGCTATCTGTAACAGGGTCGGCATAACTGGCATAGCTGCCTAGGTGGTCACTGGTGGAGTCGGCAGTAGTCAGCTCTTCAGCAGCTGCAGTCGCAGCCTCACGGCCAGCAGCCCTATGCAGCACTGGCACANCCAGCTGTTTTTAAGGCAACAATTTGATCTCGTTTTGCTTGAGACGACATTTTGGTAGAAGTATTGTCTACAAATTAGCGAAACGAAAGACAATCATTCAAAAGAGTTCTGAAAAGCGCATTATACAATCAAAAGTTATTTCTATTAATTATTACATGTTTTGTGGCTATTTAAAAAATGGGTAAATCTTTCCTGGACACCCTGTACTTGTGTTGGTGGTGTTAGTTGTAGTGTTGGTGTTAGTGTCAGTGGTAGTGGTATCGTCAGCGGTAGTATCGGTGGTAGTGCTACTGTCAGCGGTAGTGCGAGCGTCAGTGGTCGTGTGAGCGTCACTGGTAGCGCGAGCGTAGTGACGCTGTCTGAGAATAATGGGCTGAGCTGGGAGGTCACGTGACTGTAACATGAGTAATTACATGTTTGGCGTATGTTATTATGCCTCTGCCCTTCTGTATTAACTGAACAGCAATAGCCTGGAAACCATTGACATCCACAATACTCATTCAGTACGTAATATACTAAGCTGATGCCATTTTAATGGCGGGGGTCCGTGCGCTTCAGGGCGATTTCACAGGGGGTCCGTAGAAAACTGAAATTTTGGAACCACTGCACAAGTGCAAATGTTTCAAACACCAGTGACAGTATTACTAGTAATTGAGCGCGCCAGTACTAGCTGGATCAATACTAGGGCTGTCAGTACTGCCGCACACTACAGCTAGAATACTAGCGCCGATGATCATGTAGAGCCCGCCACCATTAGCCTTATTGGCAGCACAACTAATGGGGCAGCACGCCAACGTTAGGAACATTAGCGCAAGGGGTCACTTGCGCGTGCTATCTGTAACAGGGTCGGCATAACTGGCATAGCTGCCTAGGTGGTCACTGGTGGAGTCGGCAGTAGTCAGCTCTTCAGCAGCTGCAGTCGCAGCCTCACGGCCAGCAACCCTATGCAGCACTGGCACAATACAGGACAGCCCATCAGCAACCAATACTGCAACGGAGATAAAGCAAGGCCGTACAGGCGACAGTGTGGGGTCGTAACTGTGCGTCCGCACCTGGCGTGCAATGTCGGTTCAAGAGACTCTGAGCCTATCACAGGCTGTTATCGCGTGAGGTTGTGCTACGCCAGGCACAGTAGGGTTTCTGCGAGGGCCCTAGTCGTTTAATTACAGTACATGTTTTTGAGCGAGCACACANCCGCACCAGGCGTGCAATGTCGGTTCAAGAGACTCTGAGCCTATCACAGGCTGTTATCGCGTGAGGTTGTGCTACGCCAGGCACAGTAGGGTTTCTGCGAGGGCCCTAGTCGTTTAATTACAGTACATGTTTTGAGCGAGCACACATGGGGAATCTACTAGCTAGTATTTGCATGTGCTGCAGCCACATGCATTAGCCTAGATAGTGACGATTAGAGGTGGGGGTTGCGACCCCCGGAACAAGCGTAAGAAGGGCCGCATACAAATATGCGATCTACGGCCTCTTTCTTTCTCCCGTAATTGGCTCGCTAGTTGATATAATTGGCCGCAAGCAGCTACAAATGGCCACAGTCCTCATGTCTGGTAACAACCACAGTTCTCTAACTATTTTACTGGCTCTTAATCAGCTGACTAGAAACATATTTCAGGACAAAGAGATTCAATCATTCCGATCATAGCCCTGTCTTCACTAGTCATCACAAACAATGTGCCTGGTAAGAGGTTTACATTGCTTCAACTGGTGAGTTCCTTGCGCGTAACTTTACGTAGGTTAATAATTGTTCTTTATAGTAATGTGACGGTGACCAAGTTTCTGGGAAAATGAGCCGCTGCAAAACAATATTCAACAACGTTGTGATGTGATTGGGTAGAATAATTGTCAACAAGACTGTGTGTGCATGGGTATGATACGGTAATATTCAACAAGCCAGCGCATTCATATGTAACGGTAATATTCGCCAAGGCTGAGCTATGGCATGGTAAGATAATATTCAACAATCTATGCCACGGTAACGCGCCGGTCGTGAAGTTTAATGGAAAATCATTAGCTGCGAAAAATATTCAACACGTTAAGAAATATCTTCGCATGATATTCAACTAGTAACGAAGGATTAACCAACAAAGTGCTCTGCAAATCGCGCCTCGTGGTCCGCAGAATAGCAGCTGTCTCCGCCAAGCTCGCCGGCGCAGAAGCCAACTAAAGAATTAATTTTACGTGAAAAAGCTTTTAGGCTACGCAGCTATTAAAGTGCTCGCTACTAAAAGGAAGTTCTGTAACAGCGAAAGTTGAATATTTCTAATTCGCAACTCTTCCTTCGTACACCAATCTTTGCCGGTACGCAATAGAGGCCCTTGGTCGCCGGCAAGTCAGAGCCTGATTTGGATTTTTCCCAGCACAAATGCATCACGAGACCTCTCTAAAATGCCATTAATAAAGTGTCCGAGGATATTTCGGACTGAAATTTTGTGAGGTTATTAACGATTGTTGTTAATACTATTGCACCTGAACATCAGAAGTAAAGAAAGGTACGGTAAAGCATTTGCATGAATGCCCTTTCATCGTTGATATTCAGATAGTTTTTCTGCAATGCATGGAGAAAGCATTCTACCCGCCTGCTTCGACTTCAACTTCCATTATCAGAAAACCAACTGGGGTGAAGCATTACCCACTTCAACGTTGCCACAACTGTCCAAGGAAATGAATATCAATCTGGCCAGTAACTGTAGTCAGTACGTGTATACCTTGTGATTTACCCTTATCCAAAATAAGGATAGGCTGGTTAAGAGAACGATCCCAAGGTAGGTATAAGTATATAAAACTTGATGCAGAAGACAGAGATATATGTATTTTGGTCCATTTAAAAGTCCATAAAATTGAATTAAGAATCTAAGACACACCCTAAACCGGGATAAAATTTCACAAACTATGAGAATTTAGTGCTCACTTCGTATCTGTGCCAACAGATATGTAAACATTAGACCTAACTTGGTATTAGTATTCGTATATATACAGCATAGTTCTTTGAACCAGCCACAGGACAGCAACCTTTGACTGACATCAGTACGTGGTTGACAACAGTACTTTCCAGTAAAAGTTGGCACCGATGTAAGTCAAGCTCCCAAATAAGTATATTCTACACATTTCTAAACACCGCCAACAATGCTAATATCCTAAACGTGACAGCACCCGTAAAATATGATGACAGTGACAGCAAAATCTGCTAAGAAATTTCTGAAACAGTGTCACCAGAAATATTCAATTCTGGCATTTCCTGAGGTCATAAACTGAACTGCATGCTCAATTTATTACAGACCAATGCAACGTAACTGAAAAGTCGTGCGACAGAAATTTCAGTTGAGCATAAAATGCCATAAAATTGGGAAATTAAAAACTTCGCGGGAAGAGTTAGGGAAGAAATAAAAAAAATGCTGTGGCTTACTGGCGGGCAATTTTAGGCCAGTGTCAAAACGAAGCTGCTTCCAGTCAACAAAGAAGAAGCAATTTCGAAACATGGCTCCGAGTCATTTACTCTCAACAAAGGCATTGAAGAAGCCCTAAACTACAGAGCGTTTTAGTCCTGCTGTCAATAAGTCGGGCCAATTACTTCCGCTCCGTGATTTTACAATTTGGTTTCAGCGACCGCCTTCCAGAAGACTCTTTTTCGTCGGGAAATTTTTGCGCCACTGATCAATCAGCGCACAAAGAGAGTATCGCCGGATTGATAAAGTGGGGCAAGTGGAGCGTGCGACGGCCAAGTGTCGAGCGCGGGTACCGCACCGACCGAAGATGCCACCAATATTTCTGGCGACTGATAAAAGTAAAAAGTAACGAAGAAAGAAAGCCGGCGCAGTCTAAATTTGATGAAATGAGAGGTACGATGTGCTCAACGCCGCAGCCAACATCGGACAACCAAGTAGGCTCAAAACTGGATTTTTTTCCCGAACGGCTCCGGTGCCATAGTCACGATGTACGAAACGCCTTCACCGATTTCTTATTACTGTTACTATACGATTTTTCATAACAGAACAACGCGAACGAAGAGTATACAGTATAGCAATTACTAAATTGCTCCCTCTAGTGATGAAACTGTTATACTTCGTTCAGGAATACTGATATGGCATTATTAGTGGGGCAAAATACTGGTGACCCCAAAAAGAACAAGACGTGCTGGTTGCCTCGAAAGGACAGCGAGCAGTAAGCCGTACCGTGCTGTGAAGGCAATACCTACTATGGCGTGCTCATTAGGCACGTCTACTGCGGATATCGTAATCTCATGGCACGTTTTCTAAATCCGAGATTTTCCCAAGAAAAATCGACATGAAGATACTAACTTGTTTGGTGTATGATTAGAATCTCTTGCAGGAGGTTGCGACATTTGTCTGATTCACGGCAGTTTTGGATTGAATCTTAGGAACACAAATTGCGTTATGTCTAACGGATGAAAAATAATTCGGATCGAATGAGATATTAAAATAGAATAGACGTTATAAAACCTGTAATAACAGAATGAGGAATGCACGCACGTTATGTGTTATTGAATTATAATTATTTAGCTATGAATATGCCTTCAACTTTCCTAGATACAACATGTTTTTCGAAAAGAAAAGGATGCAATGTGGAATATATCAAGAAAAGTGATGATCTCAAGCCCATAAGATCTCGGCACCATTTAATAACCAGTAAGGAAAGAAGAGGAAGAAGACAGCAAAGAATGTCACCATCAATCGCGAGATGGAAGGAAGGTCAATGAGCAGGCAAAGGAAAGGGTTTACCTAAGGCTCAAGTAATCTGAAGCATCTTGCTATGGATGCGACGCGACAATAGGAAGCCACGAATAAGAGCTTGTGAGGTGTCACGTAAGAGAGAAGAACAACGCTTTGTCGAAGTCGTTTCCATTGGACAATTAACTTTAAGTTGACCAAAATTAACGCCAAATTGATATGAAGTCAAGTTGCGCTCGTAAGCTTGGACGTGAGAGGCTGGAGCACGAGCAGAAAACATCTTGCGGTTCATGAATATGGAAAGAAGCCCTTGACTAAGCAAACACGTAAATTCTCCGACCTAATTTAGAGACGGGAAACCTTTTCGTCAAAAACAGCGGCAGACCATTAAGAAGGACCCTGTGGCCCTAGAAATTAATAAAATCGGGATTAAAACTAAGCCAAAATAGGGGGAAAATACCAAGCCAGTTGAGATCCTTGAGGATTTTTAGCGGACGTCGAATAAACAGGGAAACCTGCCAGAGGAGAAGGCGTTAATATGGACTCCTTGACGGAGGATGTAAACATAAACCAAAGGCGGTTGCAGGTCGAGCAGCTTGAATGGCAAATGTAATCTTTCAGAAATCGTATATCCAATTCAGCAGTTTCTAACGGATTTCACGTAGGATTTCATGCGGCGTCGAGCTGTAACATAAAAGGCAAATTAATCAATTGACCAGAAATCACAAGAATATAAGAACAATTGAGTACATGTAGTAGACATGTGACATTATTCATAGCTGCAGTAAAGATCATGGAAAAATATATATGTTCTGTACAGAAAACACAAGATCGCATAAAGCATAACAAAGTCGGTATGTAAACATACTGGAGTCCTCGCGCAAACCCACGAACCGCAGCACGGCATAAATTAACGTGACAACACAGACATGCACTGAGCCAACAGTTCTTATTACGGACACTGTCCCTGGCGAGGTAGGTCTATTAGAAGTTTTTGTTGCATTTCAGAACTGTTCAGTGTTGGCAGTAAAAGCTTGTGCTAAATAGCTACCTCAGTGTTCAGCTGCATTGCTCTACCATGGCACTTGCATTGCTGCAGCGGCAGGTAAATTTATACTTTTTTTAGTAAATGAGGTCACTGACCTTAAACGACCGTCAGAAGTCAAGTCCAACTTACCTCCTCATCTAAAATTAAAGCTCATCATGCTATAAATTAATGCTGGTAAAAATTTTATGCTTTCTTCATAACGTGCACAATTGTCATGGTTGTCTGCTCTACTGTTGGGGATATCCATGTTTACAACTCACTGTTGTGAAGCGAAAGCGAGTGCTGTGTTAGCAACGGTATTGTCTGTGTCTGCACTGGACGCTTATAAGACAAAACTCCCAGCAGCCAAATAAATTTTTGAAAATGTGAACCAAAAAACTCCTAAGAAACACAATCTAGTATTTGGTGTTTCGTGAAATGCCTGATGAAAGTGTAAAACAGGTATTATCGAAAATGTAAAAATGTTTCTATGGCTATAAACATCCGATGACTGAAAGAAAACTTTTGCATTGACAAAACTACGATTCTTTTTTATATTAGATAACGAATGTGGAACGTCAATAAAGATTGTTATTTTTGATTAGTTAGATCTGGCAACATTCCGGCGGTTATTCAGATGAATCCGCTCACTCCACGGGGCAGTGAGACTCGTTTCAAAAATTTGAGGGTTTTTTTTTATTATTCTACTTGACACTTGATGATGCCTTCTAAAAAAGATCAGGCCAGGAAAACTCTACAGGTAACACTGAAAAGCAACATAGTTTTGAAAGGAAAGCGTCCATTTATGATATGTTCAGTGAAGGTGTGAACGCCTGTAATTGAAGTATGATATAGTTATGGTCAGAAGATCTGGGCCTTCGTTTACGATATAGCAAAGTGTTCCATCATATGTATACATACAGCGTATTGCGACTAGAAAGAACAAAGAGAAAATAAAAATTATTTGTTGCAAAAATTCACGAACAAAAATAATAAACAAGATATTTTTATTATAAACAATTATCTGTCTAATTCCACACAAACTAAACACTCTACTGCCAACATTACGGGTGCGCTCTTCGTAACTGCAGTAGCCTCTTCACTATTATAGAAAACGGTTGTTCTCTTAAGAGACAAAAAACAAGCCATTTCTGGAACACAACCCTGGTCTATAAGAAGTACTTGCTGTACTTGGAATTACGTCGGTGTCCTCTAGCTAAAGGGTAATAACGCACTTGAAATATAAAAGGAAAATGGCTACATCATTCTCCGATAGAGCGGAAATCCGCTATAGCATGACTTCAGTGTCACATAAGCAAATTAACGATCTACAGCTTCACAAATATCCTTCCCTTCACTGCCTAACGCCTGGATTACCAGCTAAGTAATATCCTTATCAGAAGCACAGTGCAGGGCCCTTACGTACTGCCTTGATGCACCCTTTCCTGTACAAGCAGTGGATTAACATGGGACAGGATCTCCTACTTTCGTAGGAGTGATCCTCAGAGGCTGCCACGTACCTCTTATTGTATACATAGCATGCCCTCAAAGTAACTTCTACACCATCACCAACGTCCAGTCTCTCAAGCCTGCCGAGACCCATAGGCAAGCGTTGGAAGAAGTCCTAAAAGCGACGAAAGTCCGCTGTCGAGGACGCATAGCAACTTCCGATGGGGTCTTCAGTTGATCTGAGCGAGCACGCGAACATTCGCTTGTTTCGGTGGGGCGCAACAGACAAAATTCCGAGTTTGTACTTGCAGTATGCTTGGTTTGTTTGGGTTGCAGAAGGCTTGTTAGGGTGTAGTAAGCTGCCTGACACTCCTACTTGCAAGTTCGTTCCTTTCAACATATTTTCAGTACAAGATAGCGTGAACTTCAATACAAAGAAGGTTTCGATTAAGGATAATTTTCTTTTAGATTTTCAAGACCATCGATGCGGTACATTAAAAGTTTTAGCAATTTACGCATTTCGCCTCGTATTCATGTGTGTCATACTTTATTGCTGCTGTGAGAACATGCCACGGAAACTATGTTTAACAGCTGAGAAGACGCACATAGTTCAAGTCCTTTCAAATGACGCCCTTGTAAATTAATATAGCACGAGAAGTGGGATGGGACGTAAGCATATTACAGTCATATCATATGTCACAAGTTGAAGAAAAGACAAAGTGAAGAGGAAAAGCAAGAGCTATAGAGACATGTGGCAATTACATAAGCAGCTATAGAAAGCCGTTTTGTAGCGGCAAGGAATGTAATATTTTAAAATACTGGGTTTGGACGTTTGTAGAAAAATATCCGGGTTCTCAAAATGGAGGTATAGAGAGAGTGTAAATTCCACGCCAGACCCATTATGAACAATTGAACATATTCCAAAATGAGAAATGCATCGCCTGGGCTAAATGATATACGAAGGCAAGTTTCCGCTATGTTGTTTTTGCAGATGCAGCCCGAGCTACATTAGATCGGCAAAAGCATGGGAGTAGTATAGAAAGCGACAGTACCGAGACAACCGTTCCACTTACGCGTTCGCTGCAGAGGAACGCTTATCTCGATACTGTCGCTTTCTATACTACTGTTAACTTGATAGCTTTGTTTATTATAACTATTTTGCAAGTAACCGCAATA
>LQNS02278083.1:11118834-11134631 GCA_001587735.2 Parhyale hawaiensis | reverse complement strand
AAAGTTTAGGTGGTGCCTGTACCCAACAGGTTCTGGAAAACGCAAAGTTTAGGTGGTGCCTGTACCCAACAGGTTCTGGACAACGCAAAGTTTAGGTGGTGCCTGTACCCAACAGGTTCTGGAAAACGCAAAGTTTAGGTGGTACCTGTACCCAACAGGTTCTGGTAAACGCAAAGTTTAGGTGGTGCCTGTGCCCAACAGGTTCTGGAAAACGCAAAGTTTAGGTGGAGCCTGTACCCAACAGGTTCTGGAAAACGCAAAGTTTAGGTGGTGCCTGTACCCAACAGGTTCTGGAAAACGTAAAGCTTAGGTGGTGCCTGTACCCAACAAGTTCTGGAAAACGCAAACTTTAGGTGAAGCCTGCCTGTACCCAACAGGTTAGAAACAAGCAGCAGCAGTATGGGAGGGAACAGTCAGAGTTAGTGGCGCACTCAAACAGCCGTGTTAACGACGCTTTGATGGTGTGCATGGCAGCAATAAAAGGAAGGCGCAAATGCATGTCGGGTACCGGCGAAGCCATTTAATTGCTCCAGTTGTGCCTGGAAAACAAGGGCTGTAGCAGTAGTACAGAAATTCAGTGTTCTAGAGTAAGCGTTACGGCACACGGTGCTGCTGTTTAGGTGGCCAAAATGAGCGCATTAAAAGAAGATAAACGCTCGTGTAGCACAGATCTCCTGCTCACCGGCAAGAATATGCTTAGAAGAGCTGGAACTCAGGGAGTACTCTTAGTTATGGCACTGCATGGAGAGCCTCTATACAAGTACCTTGCTACACTGTATATAATTAAAAACAAGAAAGTTAAACTACAGTATAATTGATACGAAGGTAAACCAAAGTATTCTTAGGCACAACCTGCTATAGTTAGCGATGGCAAACTAATTTAAACTACAGTAAACTAAACTTTACAAACAGTTTTAAAACAATAGTAAACTGTACAAACGACGCTAAGCTATGGAACTAGTCGCGACTATATTGTACAAGGCAACGTCTAAATAAATAGGTTGCATACGAAATAGAGCGTTATGAGAGCGCATACCTCAGCCACTTGAGGCAAAGGTAATGAATAATTCATATCGTTTCTGAAACTAGAATTTCCTTTGCATCAACACCAAAATCTAATCATTTGTTCCTTTTCACTGTAATAGTACTAACAGCTTACCAAATTTAGTTGAAGATCCATCCGTTCATAACTTTTCGAGTGATGCTGAAAACAAACATTGTGACAAACAGACCAACCGATCATCACCAAAATCTAATCATTAATGCATATCATTACTAACAATTTCTGTAAATTTCATGAACATCCGGGGCGTGTGGCAATCAGGCAGTCCTTCGGTGCCATCCGTGCTACACCAGCCTCCAATGCGACACAGGTTGGGTAACACCGGGTGACACCGACAACAACCCTCCTAAATTTTGGGGTTATGAGCTCGGTAACACTGCCTTTGTTTACAATCATTGACTTTGATGCTCAATAATTTGTATTACAAAGTCTACGATTGCCACATATTGCAGAATTCTAGCATTTGATCACTGTTGCGTAGTTTTCTCAACTTTTTATTCCAAAATACAGTCAAAATAAGGTTCCATCACAATGTGTATGTTCAAGCTTGCCGAAAATTCCGCAACACTTTGTTGGAGCGCTGAGATCGCTCGTCGCATTCACTGCTACACGGGTGACACTGTGAGGGTAACACCGACGTCTGATTGCAACACGCCTCTTTTCATAACTTTCCAAGTTTTTTTTTACTAACAAGCATAAAATCAAACACAGAGACAAACAAACGAATAGACAGATCGTCACGAAAATTCGCTCATTTACTCTTCGTAATATACCTAACAACTCATGCAAATTTCATAAAAATCCGTCCATAACGTTTCATGTTATGGCATTAAGAAAAATGAGGCAGCCAAACAAACGGTTAAACGGATCTTCACCAAAATTTTATCATCTGTTTCTGCTAACATATCGATTACCTAACAATCCGTGTACATTTCGTTGAAATCCGTTCATAACTTTTTGAATTATCTTGGTGACAGACAAATAGACAGACTCGATGAAAACATAACCTCCTAGGCGAAGGCAATAGCACATTTTGAATTTAGAAATGATCTCATTTTATGACAATATGAAAGTTCTAGAACCGTGCGTAATCCCAATTAATTGTCCAAACTCCTTTCGCAGTAGTGTTCGAATTCCTACACATCAGGAAAATCCTAGTGCTCAGTGGGTTCTAAAAGTGAATTATTACATGTCAGTGGAAACAGTGTTTTTTGGGGGTTGCCCGAAGACTGAAAAGCTTGAGATCAAACAAAGTGAATGACATGAAAAATATTAAACGAGTTCATTACTTTTTTGCAGGTCGAACAAATCCCTGTCAGCATACAATACTAGATTTGGAGGGATAAGGAGTGCAATTACGTGAATCAGTTACTTTGAAAGAGTTGAAACGGTATTGCGAAAAGAAGCACAAACAGACAAGCAACAGCAAATGTTGCGCTGGTACCGTATAGCTTAGCAAAGGATACGCAATACTGCTTAGAGAAACACACACAGACGACGACAACCAGCAGGTTGCGCTGCTTAGAATTGCACACACAATATTGCTCAGAGAAGGATGCACAAACAAAGAGAAGAAACAAGTAGCACTGGTACTCCTTGGAGAGGCACACACGGACGAAAAAATGACACGAGTATTGCTTAGAAAAGCACACAAAGACAAACAAAAGGACAGGAGGCGCTCCTTTAGCTTAGAGAAGGAACGCAGCATTCACCAGGTGCAGCAGCTGAAGATGGAAGCGGTTCCAAGCATTGGTTTTGTGTCAGGTTATCGACACTCGCCGTTCAAAAAATGACTTGCCAATGGCGCCAGCTCCTCCGTGCAACGAAAAACTTTTATTCAGTTGACGCATATGCCTACAAAGAAGAATCATTACATCTCCGTGAAAACGATGTTGCCGAAGAAAATTTAATATTCGTAATAATAGGAATAGGAACAACTATTTTCAGTATACTTAAAACAATTTTCATTGGTTGAATATGCCTCAGATAATGCCACAGAACTAATTGGTAGGCATTACAGAAGAGAGTAGATCAATAAAGTTAAAACCAAGAATAACTTTCGTTGTGCAAACAAAACCGGGTGGTGAACATAAACCGCATCTATGATGTAACGTCATGATTAAATAAATAAATAAGCGTTCGAAAAGTTTTTTGGCAGCAAGGTAACAAAAACAAAACCATTGGAGATACACATTCATTGAGCTTCAAATTCCTTCAGTACACCCTCTTGCAACGTTCAAGCACTTCTGGGGCAATGACGTTCTCTTTGACACAGGAGTACTCCAAAGCAAATATGCTTTTCAGCTCTAAATTCATCCTTCTGAGGAGCTGTTCCTTTTGAAAATTGATCCCTGCAACTTTTTCCGACAAAACTAACCACTTTGTGCCAGAAAGCAGGCTGCAACCCATTGATCATCCACCTTCCAATCCTGACCTGGCACCGCGTGACTTTTGGTTATTATCACCCGCGAACAAAGTTCTCGTTTTGTATGATCTTACGCCCCGAGCGGCGTTCTAGTTCCCTCACTTGACACAAAAACTTGGGAGCTGCGAGTCTAAACTCGGAGCTGAAAAGAACACCTGCTCATGAGTCCAAGAAAATAACACAGCTCCAAAAGTGCGCCAACCGAGGAGGAGAGTGAGCTGAAGGAGAGTGAGGATCAATAAATGAGGACCTCAATGTTTGCTTTATAAACTAGTAGCCAAATCCCGCTTCAGTAGAACCAGATGAAAGCGTGCACTACGTGTATACCTACGTACATCATCGTCGAAAAATCAGGCAAAATTTCAACGAGAATTTCGCTGTTCTATGTTGTTGTTGTTGTTGTTGTTGTTCGTTCCATCGTTAGGCTCCACTAATGCCAACTTGGGGAGGAGGCTCCGGAGGGGGCCTGAGCATAGGAAGGAAAAAGTCGAAGAGAGGAAGAAAAGCGAGGAAACGCGCCGCCCCAAGCGGGTCCAGTAAGAGACTACTCGCCGAAAGATCAGTGGGGTGACTAGAACACGAGAAGAGGAGACGAACAGTCTTTTTACCCAATCCGAAGAGTTGACAGGAGGAATCATCGATACGTCTCACTCGGAACTTATAATCCGCTAAGACCGAACAGTGGCCGGAGCGTAGCTGGGAGAGGAGAGATCGGAAAGATCTCGGGAGAAGAAACTTCTTCGCACAGAAAGGAGGGCATTGATAGCCCAGAATCCTGCTGGGGGGTATGCAGCTGCTGCAGTTGCAACAGCAGAAGTGTGTAATCAACTCAGGGCAGTGGGGTATTGCTCGGGAGGGAGAATCCCATCTGTAAGAAGGGGAGCAATGTCTGCTTCAAACTTTGATTGAAGAGTGGGTCGAATAGGGCGAGAGCGGGAAGGGACCGTGATAAGTACCGTGAGCAGGATGATGTACCCACGATGCACGGAGGAGATACTGTTTTGACAGCAACCCGACTCCCGCCAACTGCTAGGGTTGAAGTCTCCTGATGGAGGTGATGCGCCGAAGCCATGCGATGGGATCTCATGACTATGCGTAGGGCTGCATTCTGTGCAGCCTGCAGCTTACTCACGGCAGTTATTGAGACATTAGGAAACCAAACCGGGCTGCGTAAAGCATGACGCTTCTAATGAGGGAACGATAGGTCAGTAAAGAGTCACTTTTTTTTGTCCCTATCTTGCGCCGGCCAGTGGGGCGAGAATCCGATAGCGGGAGCTGCATCTGTCGCGAACATAATTCGCGTGAGCAGCAGAGCAAGGTGTGGGTCAATCACCACGCCCAAGACTTTTGGGTTGTGCTCCACGGCGAAGTCCGACGCACCCATGAGGATAGTTGGGTCCGTCTTAGATTCTTTTTTCAGGCCTACCTAATACCCTCATTAGGCGGATCTCTGCCTACCTTGGAGGGCGCCGCGCCTCCTGCCTATGGGCGGGCAAAAGATCGCCTTTCCGCCCCATGCAACATGCGAGTACCCCAGGGTTCATTGATCTCGCCACTTCTTTTTAATTATTACGTCAGCAACTTTTCCTCAGATTGGTGACGTCACTACTTCGTACGCAGACGACTTTACCATCCTATCCTCGGCTACTCTTGTTCCCGTCAGTAGAGGGTTGTGCTCCAGGGTGAGGGCCGACGCACACATCTTGATTGCTGGGTCGGTCCTGGATTGGTGACGGTTTGACGTAAACAGTGTGGAATGGGTCTTACAGAGAGCACAGCACCTCGCTGTTCTATCAACAGGATTATCGGAAATATATACCAAGAATAAGAAAATAGAAAATTTTCATGAAGTCCGGAGTCGTTTAACAGAAGTGTAAATACACCGAATACCAATGCTGCCTCAATTAAACCATATAAAAGCACTGGTCTACATAAAAAGTTCAGTTGGTTGCGGGTCCATGATTCGCTAGTAATTCACCATTGCTAGGGTTTTAGACCTGCAACCAACACCTGACTAGCAAGTGGGTTTCTCAGATACTCGACTGTATAACATGACACCTGTACAAATGATTCCAGCAAGCGTTCTGCACGAAGACTATTGATAAAATGTAAAAAATACGTGATTACTTAGAAATGGGACTTCATAGACCAAAACAGACATGTATGGAATCACAAAGTACAGCTTATAAAGCTAAATTTGGAAGGATATCAGCCGCAATATGCTTGTTGATCACTGTAATATCGCGGTTGCTGCGTTAGCTTCCGTAAGTAATCCACTTATATAACTGGAGCACTCTGAGAGCGCATACCTCCGCCAAGCGAGGCAACGGTAACAAAAAATTCAAATTGGCTCTGAAACCATAATTTTCTTTATATAGACTCCAAAATTTCATCACTTGTGCCTTTTGATAGTAATAACAGCTTGTGCAATTTTTTTTCAAGATCCGTTCATAACTTTATGAGTTATACTACTAACAAACGTTACGACAAACATGAGTCAAACATGCAAACGAACATACCGATCTGCACCTAAATTTAATCACTTATATCTGTTAACGTTACTAACAACCCCTATAAATTTCATAAAGATCCATTCATTATTTTTTGAGTTATTGTGCTAACAAGCGTAAAATTAAAAAAAGTGACAAACGAACGAACGGATCATTGCCAAAATTTGGTCATTTACTCCTTGTTATATACCTAACAACTCATGTTAATTTCATCAAAATCCATTCAAAACTTTTTGAGTTATGGTATTGAGAAAAATGAGGCAGACAAACAAACAAACGGATAGACATATCTTCACCAAAATTTAATCATCTGTTCCTCCTAACATACCTAACAATCCCTGTAAATTTCATCCAAATCGGTTCGTAACTTTTTGACTTATCTTGGTGACAGACAGACAGCCAAAGAGACAGACAGAGACAAACACGGCGAAAACATAACCTTGGCGGAGTTAATAATACACAGTTGTTGGTCGATTGCTTGCTCTTTTGCTCCAATGTTGGTCCGTCTCTCCGTCGCGCTCTATGGTAGTAATATAGGGAGAAATTCAAGAACGGACGACGGTATTGTGGATACCGGGGTCGGAACTCGCGAGCTCCAGNCGATTGCTTGCTCTTTTGCTCCAATGTTGGTCCGTCTCTCCGTCGCGCTCTATGGTAGTAATATAGGGAGAAATTCAAGAACGGACGACGGTATTGTGGATACCGGGGTCGGAACTCGCGAGCTCCAGCTGAGGGACCTGAGCTCGCCTGCGTGACCGTGTCTGGACATGTTCAAACTTCAGAGGTGCTACCGGAAATGACAATTGACCGCGCCATACAATATATATTCAATCTTCTCAGCCAAAATGGCCAAAATTCTGAATTATCATTTGAGAAGCGCTCTGAGAAATAAAAAGCACAGGAGTCTCCGGGATTATTTTGAAGTACCAACTAATTTTTTGCCGTCATTCAAGTGCCGAAGACGGTATGTGGGATATGGGGTTCGCACTTTGGCACTCCAGCTGAGGGACCTGAGCTCGTCTGCATGACCGTGTCTGGACATGTTCATTGTTCAACGGTGCTATTCGGGAGATGTCACTTAACTACGCCTCATAATACATAAAATTTTTTGGACAGAATCCTGAATTTTCATTGAAGAAGTCTTCTACACAGTAACAAACACAGGAAACATCAGGGATATTCCTGAAGTGCTAATTTTCTGCCGTCAATTTTAATGATGGCTTGGACCAGTAATTAATATTCGGTAGGGATATGAAAATTTTCGGTGGCTGTGTTAGCTTCCTCAACTGAATACTAAAAAAAAAACTCCAGTTTTTGCGTTAACTTCCCAATTAAATTATGAATAAATTTTCAGTTGCGGCGACAGCTTCAATCGAAAACAAAATGAAGTTTTAAGTGCCGACAGTTACCCAATCGAAAAACTGCAAAAGTTACTATTTGCTCTACATACACATCTATACAGTATAGAGGAAATGCTGGAGGCAGGTTAGCGAGGAGGCTCATATCACATCGGACGCGTGCGTGCAATGCGAATCTTGAGAGAAATCACTCGTACAGGAGGCCAAAGCACGTAACTTCTGCAAAATCCATAAGTTTCCATGTCGGAAGTTTGCGCATAAAACGCTCAAGTTGCGGAGTCAAGACGCCNTATCACATCGGACGCGTGCGTGCAATGCGAATCTTGAGAGAAATCACTCGTACAGGAGGCCAAAGCACGTAACTTCTGCAAAATCCATAAGTTTCCATGTCGGAAGTTTGCGCATAAAACGCTCAAGTTGCGGAGTCAAGACGCCCATGCGCCGGTGCGCCGCCGGAACATCGGACTAGAAGACGCGAAAGGATAATGCGATAACAGTCGTGATTGTCTGGCGGGAGGTAATTACGAGAATAAGAGGATCATATGATACGTCGTCAGCCCTGTATAGAGCCGATATCGTTAGCCTAATCAGAGCAGATATCGTTAGCCCTGCACAAGCAGAGATAGTCTTGCAAGAGCAGAACAGTACAGAAAAGTAGTGAAATGATCACGAGTATAGCAAGAGTATAATTATCTATGGAGTAACTAGTGTATCATGAACATACCTCATATGAGAAAAGATTGACATAAATATCGACTGGGAAATACTGGCATCAGATGAGCATATACACATTTTGATTACGAATACCTCAAATGACGAATAATTAACATTTATGGACGAGTGAATAGTTTTGTGGTGGAATACGAATATACACTTAGAACGGAAATAATAGCTTTAGCTCAAAATTGACCTAGCGCCATCAAATTTTCATAAAACTTGCAGGAAATTGTGACATCTTATGGCAACACTGTTGAGTTAGTTTACATATTGCTGTGTCTCCTGATTGACAACTCTTAGCAATTGTTCTCCTTTTGAGGTGAACGGCAATAATAGCGTCTTCTATGTTCTGCTAAAATGGGACGTGGAAAAGCTCTAACGAGGAGAAAGAAATTATCATCAAAGAAACTGCTAAAGGCACCTCTCCTAAAGTTATGGCCCGAAAAATAGGATGCCATTTGGCACAATGACATGATACTTGAAGGATCCTTCACCAAGGAAAAAACTATCAGATGCTGGGCATTCAAGGACTGTTATTGATAGAGACACGAGAAATGTGATTCGTCAGCTATGTAAAAGACCCGGGGAAACAAGCAAATCAATTTTTACGGCTGCTGGGCTTCCTGAAGTGCCTAAAACCACAAGAAATTATATTCTTCGCTCCACTGCTTCTGTCAAATCCCCTCCAAAATTGCCTCCTCTGACTCCAAGACATAAAATTTTGAGGATGGAATGGGCAGAAAAATACATGAAGATCAACATGGATCACGTTATTTTCACCGACGAAACTCGGGGAACCCTTGATGGACCTGATGGGTAGAATAGGGATTGGGTGGCAATGGGTACTACCTGGAGGTGAGTGTCATCAACGCGTAAAACGTTAACAACAGGGAGGTGGTGTTATGATATGGGCTGGTATCATAGGGGATCGACTTGGAGGTCCGGTTAGAGTACCTGATAGCGTAAAAATTACATCTGTATCATATTTCGACCTGTTGAAAGACGCCTTGGTCCCATGGCTGGATGACATACCCCTTTCGTTGCTTCGAAACTTGATTTTCATGCATGATAATGCGGCTTCTCAATCTGCCCGTACCACCACAGCATTTCTGGACTCTTTGGTGTTCCATGGAGAGAAACTGATGGTTTGGCTACCGTGCTCACCTGATCTAAACCCAACTGAAAACTTCTGGGCCCTTCTGAAAAGGAAAATTTACGCAGATGGAAGGCAGTACAACTCAAAATCTGTCTTGTGGGATATGCTGCTGCAGCAGCAAGGGCAGTTCCACCTTCTGCAATAAAGAAGCTAACTGGCTGCAGGATTCAAGGATTATCGAAGTTATTAAATGCCATGGGAGTTATGTTGGCAAATAAGACTTTTTTCAGTCAGTGTGAACTTTTGATTAATGATTTTTTGCTTAATACATATTTTTCTCATTTGTGTTGCTCATTTTTGCTCCTTTGGTGATATAACATTGAGATGTTTTTTTTAGTCAAAAAGCTATTACCGCCGCTCAGTGAAATTAGTAAAATTGACAAAAAAACATGATTTTTTCTGGAACCAGCACGGTTAGTTGTTTAAAAACTTGCAGACACTATAAGTATCATAAGTTTAACTTTCTGTGAATTTTTCACTGAAACTTATAGCCAAATAGTCGAGATGTGGTAAATTCTGCGATAAAGCTATTAGTTCCGTTCCATGTGTATTTTACTGACGAAAAGGTGCGTACTTCAACGAGTAAATGGCGGTGACAGATCAACGAAACTTGACTATGGAAGAATAAGCAGACTACGACAGGTAAGTCAACATACAACCTACGAAAGTCGCAAATTTAAAAGTAAATAGGACTGCATACAGCTTGTATTAATGATCACGTACAAATATTGAAAACATTATTGATGCCTAAGAAATAAAAAGCGCGTGTTAACAACCTCCCTCTTTTTTTTTTTTCATAAAGTATCCATCAGAAACCGTGCCCCATATAATATAAAAAGGATGCCGGAATAGTATGCGGCCTATCGAAATTCAGGTATAAAAATATTCATACCTATATGCTAGGCTAGGCACTACGGTGGAGCGAAAGATATAATTTTTGCAGTTTGATTCGTAATAGCGATATTATGAAGTTATGCTACATACAAGGATAAAGTGTTTAAAGGTTTTTTCTTTATTAAAATAGGTTTTTGAGGAGGCGCTGAGTGATTAAAGTTTACAAAACGTAATATTAAATGTGCTGTTTCCTAATCTTGGAACACATGATTTTTGGATGGCATTCAAGACGGTTGGTTGCATTATACATATTGATTCAGCGAGGACCTTTACGATAATGCGTGCAATATCTTGACGTCATTGGAGGACGCGTCGACGAGTGGCATCAGCAAAAGTGAATACTTTTCCCTACTGCGTAGCTCGTGGTCTAATGGCTTGCCCTGACTACACTGTCTTTCGTGTTTATCTCACACTAGTGAAGTAAGTGAATGAGTGTTTCCAACATACTCGAATGTACAAAAACGTCATTTGCCTAAAACAGACTGAAAAGTAGCAAGGATCCATCAGAGAGAGACATTCATAGTCGATTATAAGGAAAATAAAAGATATATAGATTATAAATTTTTGTGTTTCAAATAATAGGATAAAGAAAACTATTTTTGATTACTCTAAAAAATACGGAAACGATAGGAAATTAATGAGACAAAAGAAAAATAAGCCATGCAGATACTATAAGACCTTACTCGATATTTTTACTTGTGAGCGTCTGTCTCTTTCACAATGGATTTGTACGATAGACACAGGTCTGTATCAGAAAGGGAATAAAGTCAAGGTTTGTTGATTAAGAAAATCTAGGAGGATCGTTACACTCTTGACCACATCTGTTGTGCCATAAGTAAGCCGAGGAGTGATGCGTGAAATTAGATACTGAAGCTGCATCTTTGAGGTGTGGACAGGATTCGAGAGACTGTACTATTCGTTCAACAAGAATAGAATCACGTCAAAGATACCCAGTTTTGAAAAAATGGGTTAGTTAAACCTTGAACCCTCTTGATCTAGAAGATGGGTTGAGCTAGGGTGGGACCCGAAGTAGAGCTAACTCCTCGCGGTGTAACCCAGATTAACTCCGACACTTATACTAGATTAGATTAGATACGTTGCTTTCCGAGCTGAACTGAGAGTTGCGCGAGTTAGTATTTTAATGCATTTGTCTGATTATTGAAATATATTCCTATATCAACCACTGACACAAGTCTAGAATATTGTTGAAAATCAGGCAATTTTTAGATGTAACATCTCAATATCACGCGGCACGACAACATGTTTACTTATCCGTTGAAATTTTAGTGTACTTCTCAAAAGATACCTGTATTGGAATGTCGTTATTACTAAACAAGAATCGTAATAAAGTTTACAAAATTATATAAAATAAATATTTCCATTTTTTAAATGGAATGTTTTGGCAGCACCTCCAGATTTTATTTATATGTATTAGGTAAGATTTTAGCATACGTGCTGTATAGAAGCGCATCAACAGAACTTCACCCTTACAAAACAATTTGAGGCAAAAAGTGAAAAAAAAATTCACCCCATCGTATTAGGCACCTATTTTCGTTGAACCAAACCTAGTGAAAATTAACCCTAACCTAATGTACCTAAACACATGCTCGCGGGTACGCCACATCGGCCGAAAAAATTACTGTTGGAGCTTTGGACTAAAGTGCAAGTTTAAAAAACCGAGTAAGACAGCTCGATAGTCGACTAAGTGGAGCGCATAAGGCTTGCGACAGAAATCCTTTAAAGCAAAGTGTGTTTTTACAACGAAACGCATCCATCGTCTCAGCGATGTATGCTGAAGGATGAGCAGAAGAGCTTGAGAGAAGAGCACATAGAGGAGGCGGGACGGTGTAGTGTGGTTGGTGTTAGCGGAAAGAGGGAGGAGGCGGAGGAATAATGAGGGAAATAACGAAGGCGGAAGTTATATTTCTATATAAGTCGCTCAACAAACTATATTTTTTAACCCATTAACGCCGATGGAACTTCTCTAGGACAAGAAAGATGCAGTAACTTTCCTAGGAGCAACACTAGTCAGAAGTGGACGTCCGACAACACCTGGGCCGGGATGCATAAAAATTCACTAAGTGCATTTAAGTCGCAGATTTTCCCTTAGCATCAGGAAAATGCACTTTGTGTGCTCCGGGCGCATGCACAAACGCTATTCGTTTTCCCGCCAAAAGAGATTTTCCTTTATTTTTGCACGTAAGTTAAGGGTGCTAGGACCACCCTTACAAGCAGTAAAGGAAACAGCTGCAGAACCACAAGTACAATAAAGAAACATGTAACGAGTGCAACTGTTGTAGTTCATTTTTAGCAAAAATTAATGTTATCCAAGTATTGTCCTAAAATTTCCCTTGAAAATAATCGTTTAGCACTGTTTATCTAAACGCTCTCCGTATTTGCAATGAATTTTTTCTCCGTACTTCTGACAACTTTCCGTGAACTTCCAAGTGTAATTTTTGAATTTACTCAATATTTTAGGCTGCGAATGAATTTGATTTCACACAATAACCATTGGATTTCGCTGAGTAGTATATGGCGTCCTAACCTTCACTGCTTGCTTGGAAATATTAGAGAAGTGCACAGCTAGCAGAAGCGACGGCCAATAACACGCAGGAGTAGCAAAACTAGCTTAGGCTGATATTTTTACACCTCTCCTGGTCCGCAAAAAAACAGAAGAGAAAAATTAAATCTTCAAATACTTTGCACTGCATGCCGGGATCAAAAGACTATTCACGAGTCTTTACCACTTAGCTATTCAATGAGTTTCTTATGCAATGTTTGAATTTTGGCGCAAAAAGAGCCTCATGAGTATACAGTGCTCCATTCCGTCAGCCGACCAAGATTCATCTGCAGCCCGAGCTATGCAAAAGGATCGATGTAAGGAAAACAGTGTGTTTCAATGGATATTTATTCATTATCTCATCGCTCCTGGAAGTATAATACGCAGTAAAGTGTAAAAAAAAAACAACGAAACATGCTCGCTTAGCGGACGTACCAACAACTGTAACGAGCGCTATCATCGGACTGAAGACAATTTCGAGCATTTACCCGAATATGGACATAAATAGACGAGAACTGCGTTCCAAATTCGTTTGTGCATCGGAGATTTGGTGGACTTGAGTTGTCCTCAGCAAAAGGCCATTCAAACAGTTTAAGGAAAAAATTTCTATTGAGCGGCAAGCTCGTTTTATGCATCCCGGTCTTGGCCCGTAATGGGCATACCATTTAAAACGCAAGTGATCGCAATTGGTAATTTTCGTACTTTCTCTAGGGAGGCGTTTTCCATCCGTCCGATAATAGGTTGACGTTGTAAAAGCAGGTTAAAAGAAATGAATGTTTCATAAAAGAGCGAGAAATCCAGGGTAATGTTAGCACTTTACAACTTGATGTCAACACCGAACAGTTACTCCAACAAAACTTGGGAATTTCAAGGTCTCTAAACAACAGAAACTGAAAGATGAAGCACAGTCAAGTCTTATAAGGAGAAAAAAATTCAGCAATAGACAAACCGACCGTAAACATGACACAATATAATTCTTGTGGCACGTAAATCTAAGCACGACATACAATCTCGTAGCAAAAGAAACAGCTCAATACGAGACACTACAATAATATTATAGTAGCGCAGAATTGTAAATGAGAGATAATCTTGTGCAGGACAGTGCAGGCGGACGAGTTGAAAAGCTAAGTAAGAGAGAATGCCTCACAGTTCATGCAGAACACGTAATTTACGCACGAAACAATACGTGGTAGAGGGGAGGAGAAGCAAAAAAAAAGTATCATACAATTCGTGTAACTTAGAAGCTTGCAGCAAGCAAGAGAAAATGTACGGCAACGCAGGAGATGGCAAGAAAGACACAAGTGCCATACAATTCATACACACAAAAGTCTATAGCAAGTCAAAGAGACAATGCGTTGTAGCGCACAAGGTAAGAAAGACACAAATGCCATACAATAATTCATTCCTGCAACACCGAAGTCTACAGTAAGCAAGAGACATTGTCTCACTTGGTGTCTCCAGAGACAGCTACTTCGGTCAAGCCGCCAGCGCCACAGCAAGCACCGTTTGCACACCCAAGTCTACACAAACACTTTCTAAAGAAAGCAAACATTTGGATCGCTGGTGCATCACTCACAGAGCCACCAGGCAAGCAGATTATTCTAGCGTGGAGACTTCAGTCAATATATTTAGCTGAGTGCCAACAAGTTTACAATAAAAGCTTCTAGAACATATAGGGAAAAAACTGCACCATAAACATGCGAACGTTTTAAATGGTGCAAAAATTGACAGCAAAAGTTTTTAACACACAGGGAAAAACCGCACGATAAACATGCGAACGGCGTTTTAAATGGGACACAAGTTCACAACAAAGGTTTCTAACATAGGGAAAAACTGCACGATAAACATGAGAACATTTTAAATTGTACACAACTTCATAACAAACGCTTCAAATATACAAGAATAAAATAGCGAGAAACATGGAATGAAGGCTAGTAATATACAGGGAAAAAATGCACGTGAAACCTGCAAATATTCTTTAGGCCACTCAAGATACAACTGTATGTTATAGAAAACTACAACGCCTCGGTGGCGTAAGATCAGCACCCGCGCTAGGGGGCAACTTCAACGAAGTCATTTTAGATGAACGAGGTTAGGCATGGCCCCATTCCTTTCCAGAGATTAGCTCTTCAATAATAACATAGGAAAAAATAGAACGCCCCATTCTCCAGACGATCTGCCGCGGTGGAGGCAAATTCGCCGCGATGTAGAAAATTCAACGCCGTCATTTTTTATGGAGAACTAAGTCTAGTTTCTTGGCATGGGTCGCATCTAGGTTAACCCACCAAACTCCCTACAAAAATCATGAACATTGCTTAACTCCTTCGACCACTTATTGGGTGGACAAAGATACAAATATGTATATATTTAAATCTGCAACGAAAACATTATCACCTCTCTCACTTCGTTCGCGGGTAATAAAAACTACTGTGATGCAGCAAATAATACATAGCTAATACATAAAGTTCAGTGCAGAGCAGGTGGAGTTTCTGCATCTTCTGCAACACAATTTTTTTTTATAAGTCAAAATAAGGTATTTGCAATTTGCGGGGATATAAGCATTTCAAGACTAATTAAATCGTGTGCAAAATGTCCCACGCTTTCATAGATTTGTAGCGGGTAAATCTTAGTGGAAAACTACCAAAGCGACCAGCTTGATGATCATTTTACCGCTCATTTAGCTACCTATAAGATCTTAAGACAGAACCTAAGATCATCATCAGAGCACAAAAATACGTGTAATGGCAGATTAACGCATGATTAAGGCGCCTTTATTCAACTTTTTTCGAAAGCCAAGCGTATCCTTCGCAAAGGGAAAATAAAAGCATAAAATAAGTACAATGACACCGGGAGCGCGAGGAAGGGCCGTAAGAAGACCCGAGACAGAGCATTTCCCAACAGGCACTACAATGGCGGGCCGCGGACGGATAAGAAGACCTTCCCATTGCCCCCGAGGCGTAGCTTCAAAGGAAACAATACACCGGCAACAGCAATTGCCTAAACCAACTTAGTTAAGGTGGGTTAGCCGAAAATAAACAGCAACAAAAGTAACATAAACAAAGCGACACTGTTTGCTATGCCAAACGCAGGCGGACTGTGACCGCAGCGTGCTCC
>LQNS02278083.1:11083900-11114987 GCA_001587735.2 Parhyale hawaiensis | reverse complement strand
GGCATTATAAGTGAAGGTATAATTCATGTAATATCAGAATAAATGCCTTATTTTTCTTGTTACATCAATGGGAGCTTGTAGATAATAACAATAAGTCATTCATCTTTCCGACGTGGGGAGATATTCTTTTTTTTTTCAACTCTAATACCGATAGATCCAGGACAATGATCCACACTGATTTGTGTCGGGGAAATGCTCTCAACGGATAGTGATGCAAGAGATCGATAGATGCAGGACGATGACCACACTGATTTATGTCGAAGAAACGCTGTGATGGACGATAATAATGGGATCGATAGATGCAGGAGAATGATATGCACAGATTTGTGTCGGAGAAATGCTCTAACGAGTAGTACTCGTAATACAACAGATCAACAGGATGCGAGCGTAGAAAATGTCAAACGCTTCAATAAATTTTTCGCGTGAAATCACATAGAATGTTGAATAAAAGTATGATGTGCAAGCCAGCATTACTGGGAGAAAACTTTTTTCAAGTCTCAAGTTTCTCTTTTTACCTACGTGAAGCCTGTTCACAAATGCAGTAACGTCACCAAAGTAGGCAAAGACCCACCTAGCGAACAGGGCTTGTGCCTCAATATTCCGGACAACGCTAATACACGAGCAATTGTTAAATGGTCGCTAGATTTCGCGTAAGGACTTTTGGTCGTTATATGAGAACATTAATTAATGCTCATTACCACTTCAGTATTTGATTTGATCTTTCTTCTCCCGTAGGAATACCACTGCTTGGTGAAGACCACATATGGTGAATTATGGATACGAGGGCTGATGTAGCACTGCACTATACAATAGATTCATGGAAGNTTGGTCGTTATATGAGAATATTAATTAATGCTCATTACCACTTCAGTATTTGATTTGATCTTTCTTCTCCCGTAGGAATACCACTGCTTGGTGAAGACCACATATGGTGAATTATGGATACGAGGGCTGATGTAGCACTGCACTATCCAATAGATTCATGGAAGACGTCATCGATTTGGAGTTTCATTGGGGTAAGCTACCATTATTACTTGTCAACTTAATCTAGTCCGGACTGTCAGTCATGAGTGTTGATATCGCTGCTGCGGATTGAGTTTTAGGCGCAAATCTCAAAACCAAAGTAGCAAAGCAAACCCTTGTGATGACGTTCGGGACAAGTTAAAGATGATGCGATTAGCTTATCGCGATTAAACTGTCACATCTGACACCTACACATTCTGAATCTGACGTGCAAATGAACGAGTGCATTGTTTCATTAAACCGCAGCACTACTTCCGTATGAGAATTTTAATAGGGAGGAATAAACAGTCGAGCAACGAATGGAGCACAACAGAAGCTGAAATGTAAGAAAGCTTCAGGTGTATGCGTATCTCGTGTAAAGTACTCGAGAAACGTAATTACGCTCAAATTAGAGTCCCCATATTTCAAAATTCAGAACCTTTTGGTTTGAGTAACGGCTTGTTCGAGAATTAGGTCGTTCTAGTAACGAATTTCTGAATTTCTACTTTTATTCATGCGTACCCGGGGGTTTCCAACTAGAGTAGCGATTTATTTGAGCAATCGACCATTCGAGTAACGAGGTTACCAGTGTAGAGTGGGGACTCGTAGCTCTTAAATTGGGGCTGCTGCACAGTTTCACACAAAGATACTTGTAATTCTTTCATGAACCAGAGGCTCGCTACTGTCACTACAGTATAGTAATGTCAGCAGAAGGCACCTTTTAGCTCATAAAACATACAAGTAACTCTATATGGGTGGTGCAGGAACCACACTTTACTGGCCACCTGCTACCACTGCCGCTGCACTTCTTTTACACTATGTACTCGACCTACTATACTACTACAACAACAACAACTGTAACTACTACCACTGTACTACTCGACTAAGCCCACAACAGAAACAACAGTTCCAAGCGTATCCTCGCTGCTAGGGTAGAGGGTCGAACCTCGCTGATGGTCGTCGGCCTATATCACGAAGGCAGTCAAAAAAAGGGTCCAGAGTGATGGTTATCCGGGAGATTTGGTATCGGGCGAGGCTGCCTTTACGGCGAACTGAGCTTTCGTAAAATACATCTTGATGCTTTCCTGATGACCGTTTGCAGTAACTTTGGTCAATTCAGAACTCACTCCAAAGGGGAAAGTTCCACCGATGTCCCTCCCCTAAAGCGGTATGACGTCTTGCTGTGGGCGAGTGACGACAACATCCAAGACGTTCGGATCCACAGGACCGATGACGATTGGACGCAAGGTCTGGGAGACTACAGTACGTCCCATTGGCATAAGCACACCTAAATCTGAAGTTTGAAGTTTCGTTATTGAAATGAAATAATAATGCATATGGTATCTATATAGGTGCATCTAAACCTAAAGTTTTCGCTTAATATTATCTACTACGTATATACGTAAGCCTCGACAAATCCACAGATTTTTGAATGGAAGGTAAAAATACAGTATCCTCATCTAAACCTGAAAATTTATAAATTACATTCTATCCAAAATTCCGAAATAAATAGAGGAAGAGAGCAACGTAGAGGTTACATAGGCCTAGACGATGCGCTGTATAAATACAAATGGCCAAACGCGCATCCAATGGTGAAGCGAGCTCGAAACATTTCGCATAATCGCACTGATGTCCGTTTTCTACAGGTGGGGGAGGAGGGCGGTGGAAGACGACGACACAAAGTTCAACTCTGGACGTAAAGTACGACATACAGTTGCAAATTATGAACATAGAACTATAATCATATTATTTGTTCAAAGCGAGCATAATATGCTAGTTATGAAAACAGCAGACCAACACAACTGTTCACACAGAGATAAAAGCGGGGAGATATCGCAACAGGCCAAGCGCCAGAAGCCGGAGCAATGAGCAACGTTGGTTCCGCCGCTACTGCGTGTAGTTATAACAGCCAATACTAGGCCACAGGCAAGGAGTAATAATAACGGGAAAAACAGACAAGCATACGAAGAAAAGGAACAAGGAAGCTTCCTCCTCCGTAGTTATTAATCGACAATTAAAATTGAAAAAAAAAATACTTCTGTTTAAGCTTGCTTTCACTTGTGGTACTATGAACAGTTTACTACCATGTTTTCGAAAGACGTGACAGAAACAAAACGGATACATTGCATTTTTAGCATAAGACGATTCAGCACAATCTGCAGTATTTTTTGCTTCTAAGAATCTGTTACGGTATAAATGAACAGCAAACCAAACCGCAGAAGTCATCAAGACTACTTTTTTTTCATTTACAAGGGATATGATCCCAACACATAATTCAGTGCAGACTCCAGCACATAAGTAGTCGCTCCCAAAAAGAACTTGGTACTATCTTAAAAACACAAAAAAAAACATTTGCATTACTGATATTTATGAAAACCCAGGAATGAAAAACTTTTTATACAGCAGCACAATAATACACTGTATACATTTTAGTCATATTTGCGAAAAGCAAGGTCGTCTAATCGTTTCACCTGCCAAACACCTGGTCCCTGCAGTACAATGAACTACTTACTGCAGAATTTGCCATTAATCTTTCGCGAATTCTCACTATACATTGTAAACTAAAAACCTAAGCAGCTCTACAATTATTTCCTTGATTTCCACCAGCAGAGAGCTCCCCAGCGCCCACGACCCCTCTAGTACATGAAAACGACATCAAAATCAGAGACGATCCGAAGTCTAGAGAAGGGACACGATATCGCTGAGGGTAAGTGAAGGAGAGTGTTGCAGTAGATCCCTGGGATGGACCCATGGAGAGCCACCGAGAAGTTTATGTGAGGTAAGCAAGACTAAAGCGACCTATAAACTCGACTCTACAACCGTAACCAACACAAATGTATGGAGGGCAACAGATAAATTCGCTGGCGGGATATTATTTTTGAAATCACGCGGGTATGTCTATCGTTGAAACCACCACGTTTTAATTTGAAGTGCAGTCAAATGCTCTAAACAGGATGGACGTCACATGCGTCTCCCCGTAACGTTTCGTTGACGGACATGCTAGCATTTGCGGCTTGACAGATGACAACTTGGACAGTATAAGCTCCACATTAACTGCGTATCTACTTTTTTGACGTGTCAGACATTGCTACAGTTGCAAGAAACAAAATTTTGGCTTAGGGCGAAAGTGCATTTCACTGCAGCACGCAAAACGTTTGTAAGACTAGGTTTGGAGATACTCAAGGGGAGTCGAAGACACACTATTCAACGCGGTAAATGCGTAATTTGACCTTTAAAGAATAAGAAATTTAGTGCTGGCAACTGCATTAGAACACCGACGTTACTACAAAAACCTCAGTCAACCCGTTAAGCGTCATCGACGAGATATGTTGACGTTCTCTCAGCCACATTCGTGTATATTCGTTCATATGAAGTGTTCCCTAGACACACGTCCCGACGCATGTTCATGCATGGCTTTTTTTTTTTACTTGTTTGCGGTGGTCAATATCGACTTGAATAGTTCTTTTTTATTGCACATTAGATATTTTACACTGACTGAATATATGCCTCACGGTGACCAGGCAGTGATTTCAACAGGTAACTAACACAACTATAATAACACTTATAATACGAAAAACGTACACGAAATATTAATGCAGGAGTTCGTACAACCTGGAGTACATATTTATTCTTAGGGGCTATGGAAACATTGCTAGGGTTATAGGACTCCACCACAAAGCACTGTTATTAAAGGATTAGGTAACATTTGAAGTAATGCTGGCAACCAACATAAGGAATGGTGACGATATTGACAGCCAAATGAAGAGTATGAGACTTCAATTTCGCTCCAATCACTTTTCGTGTAGTTCGTTGTTGATTGAAAAAGGGATGAGTGTTTTACGGGTACTGTAGGTAAATTGGAATATCTTCAGGGGGAAGGAAGGGTTGTAGAATTCATTAAAAGATTAACCCTGTATTCCGTGGTATTTCACATATACACTGTCCCAAATAGTATTGTTTCAACGAGAAAGCAAGATTGAATAATGAATACCAATCAAGTTGGGGATGATGAATGCGAGTAGTATTCGGTGACCGAGATACACGGCAGCCACTTCGAACGAGGCGCAGTGGAAAGCATCAAATGAAAATTGTAACTTTGCAGAAAAATGTGACGGGTAAATGAACCAAGAAAACGCACTGCACGTGACCGGAGCAACGTAAACTTTTCCTAACAAAGTGCTCGGTGAGGTCGTAAAGAACGAAGTGTCTCAGACACAAATTTAACACAAAATTAGGTTGTCGCTTTGATGAAATAAGAGACATGGTCGCAAGGGACAGAATTTGGGAGCGCACGCGAGAAGCACGTCAGGTGTCCAGAGGCAGAGAGTGATGGGGCAGGAGGGACTTGTGATGTAATGAAAATCTTAGACGCCGGCACACAATGAAAAGGTCGGTCAAGAAATACAGCGAGACGCTCGACTATATCGGTGAGAAAGGAAGCTACATATTTAATAAATAAACACCAAACAAGACAAAATTTTTCCATGCATGTAGTGAACGAGAGGTACAGGCAGTCCGAAAAGTGAAGCCGCTTCAAAGGCAACCCAAAATAAAAATTAGCAAAAGCCAAGCAGCTTCACACACAACGAAAGACTAAAATTAGAAAAACTAAATCACTTTACAAAAAACAAAAAAATAGTCAGTAAATCCGAACTGCTTCGCAAACAACGAATGATAAAAATTAAAGCCAGCCGAAGTCTGGAAAGTAATGCCGTTTCAGAAGTACAAGAATCGTAGACCGCCAAACCAAAGGGCTTCCGTATCCAATTGGACACAGTGATCGAACGAAAGCGGCTTTATCAAAATCGGAAGTTCGACAGTGAACTATAGGCCTAACTGCCTTACAAAAAATGATAGCTAGATAGTGTTAACTAAAAATGGAGAGCTACCAACTACACCTTTCGATATTGTTTAGATAGTTCAAATAATTTCCAACGAGCAAATATTTCTAAAAACAAGTGAATCTTTTTGCCGCACAAATAAACAACAGTGACCGCTAAATCCTAGCAAATTTCCAGTATAACTAAATGTGTAAAATCCAAACGGGACGCTATTAAGTACTAAAACATTGTCATATTGTTTAGATTGGTCAACTATGAGTTTATGAAGAAACGAATTTTCTTCCAGTGTAGCAAACACCAGAGCCACACTATATAATCGCACGTTCAGCTTATGGCCGGGCGTTCAGCTGGCATGTCATTCACCTCCAGTGCTTTCCAAAGGTATTAATAGTTGGGACGACGTGCGAGATGAACGTCCGTTCATGCGTTGAGCGCACGACTGTGTAGTGTGGTCCCGGCACTAGACGACGCTGCTAAAAGAATCACCAGTTCGGAACTTGCAGGCGGACCGTTGGTTGGTTGACTGGAAAGGTCCTGCAGAGCTGTAGCAGCGAAGAAATTTAACTCGCCGCCGAGCGGTCCCGAAGAGCTCTTCTCAAAAGCCACCGGCATTAGGCTCCGATAGCGACAGATAGAGTTCTAAAAGAGGTTCGAATCCTTGCTTTTTGTCTTGGGGCCAGGGACTGGCTACCGTTTCGGCAGTTTCACGGAGAATAAAAACAAGCAGGTTGTTGGTCGTTGTACCTTTGGTAAAAGACCAAGCCGCTCAGATGGATTAAAACGGGATACGTTCTCGACCGTGTCTGTGGGTGAGCTAAGAAGAGAAATTGAAAAGTGTGTTGTTGATGAAAGTGTCGGTCATGGCAGTGGCAGGTATGTGATGCAGTATTGGGATTTCCAACAAAAACTATTATTGCAATAAAGGAGGGGTGTATAAAAACTATTAAGCCTTATCTGGGAGATGAAAATCTAAAGAATTACCAGGGTAGTCTGCTACTGGTGTTCGTACGATTTCGCATCAGGTTTGCAACTTTAAGTTAACAGTTTCTGTTTTATTTTGGAAAGTTGTGGACGTAACAGAGGTATTGACTTTGCAGAAAGTGGAACAAATCTGTTGAGGGAAATCATCAAGTACTCTGAAAGGCATATCGTTTACCGAAATCGATACCTATGCACTACACCGTCACAGATATCAGAAGGACACATGCTCTCCAGATGAAAATACTTGGTGATTGCCCGATACTAAATTTGCTTCTTATTCTGGAAATTCGACAGTTCTTTCAGTACAACGACCTGCTAAAACAAAACATAAGTGTTGAAAACTGCAGACTCGGTTCTTATGCGCATAAATAGTAGCAGACTGATACTGCAATCACTGATTAATTAATCTGACGAATTTTCCCGCCAGGCTCAGTATGCTTTTTGATACCTCTCGTAGTAGTGGTAGCAAAGTAGAACGAGTGAGTCCAAACACCATATCACTGAGTATCCCCGAGTGTCTGTCAAATAGCAGTTTGGAAAATAATCTGCGACTGTACCAATTTATAATGATTATTATATTCAGAAGTTTAAGTCTCTGTTTCCACAACAAAGGCGTTATCACAGAGGAAGGAACAAGGGACGTATACGTATAGCATGACGATAGACACGGGGAACCCATGCACGAGGGTGTTCCCACACAGGATCAACGCGCATGGGAACATCAATCAGGAAAGAAGAGGAAGAACAGATGGAAAGAAGGTCAGTAGAAGGATGAGATGGGCAGGAAACAAATTGGGCACGAAAGACAGACGTCCTAATGGCTGAGGTAACCTACACGAGCCCCTTGGGGTCGTCGCGCCCCATAACATACAATGAGCGAACCTAACTAACCTAACCCTATGGCCCATTCTATGCCCCCTGAGGGAGACTACAACAATAGCAAAACAAGTGGCGGTCTCACGCCACAAGTGAGCAATATACAAAGGTCGGTGTTGCGTAATACATCGAAATAAAATAAAGTGCAGGGCTGAGGCTTATCGTATAGCTACATCAGCGTCCACAGGCTTTTGCGTCCTTCATGGACGAGTTGTCATCCTCATTACCGCGAGGAAAACCAAGCGCTTTTGCGCTCCGGGGTTGTTAATAATAAAGAAATACTTAAGGTTGCAAGCAAATCTTTACTGGGCGGCTGCAAAACGCTATGGCAGGAATAGCACTAGGGAAGTAACCATATATGGTCACTTGCCCAGTAGAGGGTAAGCTTATATTCGCTTTTTTTCACGAAAGTCATTCCCATGTACATTTCTGATCAGAGGGTTGGTCTTTACAGGAAAAATCGTCCGTAGCGTTAGCACGTTAGACGCTTCACATGAGAGGCTCTGCAAGATCGAGCGTCATTAACAGTGACTTCGTCAAATTCACGTTGTCTAGTTTTGAACAACGGTGAGAAAGCAGATTATGCGTCATTACGAAGCAGAATTGTGAAGTTGTATCGAGATTAACTAGGAAGCTTACGGTTTGTTATGGGACTTAAGTGATAGCAGGTCACTAATCCTACAATCCCACCGGGTCTTACGCAGTCAGAAGATTCATTATGAAGCACTAATAATGCAACTAATGAAACATGGAGATCAAAGTATAACGAGGGGTATCAGGGCTCATTAACCAACTGATGGAAATTAGTGTAGTCAGTCACGACGCTAGCTATATTCAACTTGAATACTGATATAAACAAGGGCATTAAAATCTATAAAAAATATAAATATCGCCCAGTAGAATAAAGCCGATCACAACAGCAAGTGAAGACGTTAGCGCTGATGCCAATATTTTACCTGAAGTGCTTTTTTAGCGTAATATCTAATGAAGCATACGTGATACGTCCCATAGGTTTGAGAAGCTAGTAACATAAACAAACCTCCATAAAGCCAACTATCACGAAAATTTGCACTAATGAAACGAAAACAACACCATAAAACATACATTGGATGCTTTACTTATACTATCGTTGAAAAACGAAATGTTGCTAAATTACCTTTAAACAGCGATAGAAACATTCCGCAGCATACTATCATGTAGCGAAAATCGCAATATTGCCAAAATCTCATTTAAATAAACACGAAAGTAATTTCCTCTAGAGTAAAACTTCAAGAAACGAAAAACGAACTATTGCTCGAAATTTTCATCTGCGAAAGGAAAGCAATATCCTGAAGCATAGATTAAATTGGATTCAAAGCATCAAAAGGACTCTTGAACGAAAAGAAAACTCGGAGGCAGGCGACTAAGATGAAATATTCGAGAGACTTTGACCACATCTGAAAACTTCAGAGAGTCTTGCATAACACGGCCGCAGAGTCTCCAGATTGAAGACAGCAATCGCGCTCTCCAGCCACTGTTTGTAGCCCAACGACACAAGAGATTTATTAATAAAAATGCTAAATGTGGAGAAACCCCGGCTTAGTGCAGGAAATTAGATACTCTCGCTGTTCGTTTAATTTGCAGCAATTGACGTCTTTGGTGTTCCAAGGAAAACTACCAATAATAATATGTGTTTCATACAACATCTCAGCTTTGATTATGTACATGATGAACATAAAACGATCCAGTAGCTGGTAGAAACCAAAGTGATGCAGGGTCAAAAATGATTTAGCCTTGAACGGCAAAACCAATAATAACGTGTACCATCTGCATTAAACTGTTGAAAAAAAATACTGTCTGTGTCCGGTACACAGTGTAAAAAACTCTATTTCATCAAGGTATTTGCTATCTCTTCATTAACTTCACAATATTTCTTGACTGTAGACCACATATACCCTCAAGTTCGAGGTACAAAAAAAAATATATATATACTCTTCTCACTACTATTTTCTTAGGGCTTATCAGATACTACATACAGCCAACGAAAGTTGACCTCAGCGCAAAGATATGCATATCCAGGATATTACTCGGGGAGTTGAGGCCTGTAATTGCAAAAAGCTGTCTTAATGTTTAGATTTGCAGAGTCAGCGTTTCTATCATTTATAATCCACTGCGAAGGCACTAACTCACCAGGAAAGGGGACGGACGAGTTACTGCGGTTGTTACAGGAGCCTTCCGATTTCAAGACCAAACACAAGTGTTGAGGGAGGTTTGAAGTAAGATACTAACATGAATGCACGATAGCATATTTTCAGGAAATTCGTGTATATTCTTGATATTTTTAAGATAACTGCATACATTAGATAAAGGTAGAGGAAAACTCAACTTGACCGCACCCTGAACTGGGAACCTACACGCACTGGTTCCACCCTCAACTGAGAAACTGACAGGCACTGGTTTGTGCTGCAAATATAGGCCACAGAAGAGTAAATACGGCTGCAGTCGACGACGGATCGTTAAGAACAATGGCGTCATCGACGGAAGGTTAAACGACCCGCACCCCGTACCCTCCCCATATCCGAGTAAGGTAAGTGCCCTCACGCAGTTGTGCATACCTATTTCTGCTGAGTCAGGGCAGCCAGCGTCGCAAAGACTAAAGAGCTCGTGTGTCTGGCTCGGCATCGAACCTAGCACCACTGGCGCGTGACTTCAGCATGCAAGCCTGCTGCTGCTGCTGCTACCATTCTTATTCATGGATTCCTTTTCATTTATTCTTTAAAGTATCAGCATCGGCTAAGTATCGGTGATAATAAGATATCAGTAGCAACAGCGGTATTGGCACAACCGTACATTGCTAGCAGCGGTTGTACCTTGACAGCTAAGAAATTGCGTAAAAGATCTGATTTTGACAACAAATGCTTCAGAAAGCATAACTAGCGACCTGAAGTTTGTCTTAGCAGTAACCAGGACAGTACACTAAATCCAGCGGCTCGTCTCTGTGATCCCGCTGGATGACTTACGACATATTCACGATCACTGTCGACCAGTTACGCATGAGTGACAATGCGTTACTATGTATAAGGAAGCTAGCATTAGCAAGGTTTGCACAGTAACTTCATCTTACTGTGACGTCATTGTTCCACTGAAAGCTCTCATTTTGACCCCACAAAACTTCAGTGTGCTGCAGGAAGAATAATTTAATGAACACTGCCAATCACCTAAAAAAATAAAATAACACTTGATTACTTGGTAATGAACAAGTTCTGAAGCCATTGAGTGGGCAGAAATAACTGTATAGATACGGTGTATAAATCAAGCCATGGGCTTCTACAAACAAGGGTTGGAGAGGTGGCAACAATGCAGTCAGAAAAGTGCACTGACTTGGATGGAGGAAACGTTGAGATACAGTATGCATCTCATTGTTAAATACAGGAGCTAATTAAAAAAGCAAAACTTTTTGACTCACCGTAAAAATAGGCACAGCTACCATCTAATATGTTTCACCAAAAATCAACTGCCCTTACTGCTATACCCCCGGTCAATCTCACTAATAATCCCAAGTGGAAGCTACCGCCCACTCTGGAAACCACTGCTGTAGAGCATCAAGTGCAACAGCAAGTAGCTACTTTCTGTACGTACCTCTGGTCCCGCTGCAGCGTATGACCATCCTTGAGCCAGGTGAGGGTGGGTGCAGGATGTCCCCTCGGAGGGGAGCAGTCCAGCCGAGCAGGATCACCAGCCACTACCCGCGTGTCCTGAGGGGATGAGCGAAAGTCGTCCCGCAAAACTGGGAAGGAAGAATGAAAGTTCGGTTACGATCCATAATTTCACGTATAGGCCGTAATTAATTAACGCAATTGTGACTTCAAAACGTGGAACAAAACATACACGTTTACCATCCACAGTAAAGACGACAGCAAACTGACATATATCAATAAGAAACTTGTAGGAAGTTACACCTGAAACGTTCTTGGCAAAGGTAAATGAAAACTTAGACTTTCCAAACGCTGGCATCAACTTCACTTAATTACCAGTAACCTCTAGCAACGGTACACAGGCGAGGCTGCTTCCGGCAACATATAATGAAAACAGATTGCAACTGGCTTGAATTCAAGCTAGCAGATGAGCAGGTGATATTACAGGTACTGTAAGCAGTGTTCAGGAGACAGCTACGAACTAGCATGGGCCATTGTATAAGTATTCCTACCACAGCCCCACGACCCAAACTTCACAAAGCCTATACAGAAAGAAGCAAGCAAACTGGCTTCAAGTGCAGGAAGCACAACAGTTGGCCAACAGTCCGACACTAAGCAACAGCCTTCAGCAGACAGCTACGCAAACGCGTCGGACGCTGTGCTTTTTCTGTCGCCGACAATTGAAGTTGCAGCAATTCTCGGCGGCAGGTCTGGCGCATCACGCAACCCAGGAAGCACGGAGCCTCACGCGATAGCCTCAGGTTTAGTAAAAGAAAAAGACTTGAGTTTCTTACAGAGGCCACTTCCCTGGGTAAAAATGTACACAGAAGAAAATGACGGATGAGTAGCAGCACTCGCCAAACATCACTGGTGCAAATCAGCTTTGGAAATTTCTTCAGCGCTCAAGTAGGTCGCAAGAAATCACGCTTGGGAGAAGCTTATTGAGAACTCGATTTTTTCTGAATCTCTAAACGGCCCGACAAGTTGAAGCAAACGTGGAGTTTTCTAATAAAAAGAAACAAATCCAGGTAGGTAGCTACTATACAAGGCAAGCAAACTAGAAACGGTAAAATTCACATATGATATGCACATTTTTTACACACGGAAGCGAAACGCTCATTTATACATAAAATATGTGCGTTAGGGTGACTAGTTTTTTTAAAATTCCAATAATCACGCTTTATGAAAAAATAAATTATATTTATCCACAGAGAAATCATCTACATATCAGGTGCAGCAAAACAGGGCTCATTTACGAAGAACATTGGCTTGTTCTTGGCCAATATTAATCGTCTGTAAAAGAACACAAATACATAAAGAGTGGGCAGCGAATTCGGAGTAAGGAGTACATGAAAAAATCACAGATAACCCCCTAATAATAACTCATTTTAAATACACTGTTTACACAAGACTAACTCTGGTGAAAAGTAATGGAATTTACTACGCTAAGTTCAAAATTTATCTGACTGCTTGCAATGTAAAAGCATATAACTAGGTGTAATTCCAGTAAAGTTCAAACCATATCTGCGCATTATACAGCAAAACGAAGCTACCTACCACGCAACATATAGCTATGGAAGAACAGACCGCGTGTTTCATAATCTCAAACTTCCCAAAATCTACGGATACTCCAGAATCAGCCTCAAAGACTTGATTCCATAGTAATCTTTTATACTATACTTACAAAATAAAACTAAGAGTACTCGCGGAAACTCACAGCCCGCAGCATAGTCGACATCACGCAACAACACTCAAGCCATGCAAAAGGTCCTAAACAGACACTGCCTCCGAAGCACGCAATTCAGGTATTCAGGTACACACGACACCGTTGCCAGTACAGCGGACTGTAATGAACATCATGAATGTAACTGATATAAAATTGAAACACTTGAATGCTCAGGCACTAACCAATGGGAAAAATACAACTGTGGACACAGGTAAATTTATAAAATGTGCAGGATATCGCAAACAAAATTCTATTTCAACCTTAGATTGATAGTTTTCCCAAACAACTTAAATGGTGAACATCGGTCTACTATAAGTATAATTTCTCCTTCAGTATTTACACTAATGCATGTACTGTATTTTTGTGCAAAAAACCAAGGTGTCATAAATGACGGCAATAATTTTTTAATGAAACTTTTTGTTCTTGCTGGCAGTACGGGTTTTATGGAAAAAATGTGCTTCATTCCTCCAAACTGATGTTTCATTAAAGTAACGTATGTTGTGCCATCATAAGTTGACGAGAACAAAATTTCCCTTCTGCAGGTAAAAGCTCGAATATAAGTTTTAAACTGTTCGAAAGTCAAGTAGCACTACGAAAATATAGTTCACTCAAGAGAATTCACAGGAATAATCAGTGTTTACTACATCGTAGAAACCAGTAGTTATTTGAACGATCAGGATCGAAAGTTGGAAGCAATATGAATTGAAATAATTTTGGCCTTTGGTCAGCGTTAAATTTCAACTCCTACGAAGAATTTTAGCTAAAAAATGCGATATATCTCATGCACAACAGGGTCAAAAGCTTTAGGCTACAGGCTTATTACAAATAGTACTCACCGAGCTACATTTCAAAGCAAAGCAGGCTTCAGAAAACGCAATTTTTCCACCTTTCGAGCATATATGGCAGAAACCATTTTTGCCATCGTGTAATTCAGGGCTGTAATTCCATATCTCATCTTGTATTTCATTCAGTAAATGAATTTTCTCCTACCTAAATCCTTAACACGGCGGCGAAAAGAAGTATCAACCAAAGGAGCAAGCAACCAACCAATAACTGTGTATTATTATACAGTGAATAATGCACAGCCTTGGTAATATTTAATTTCAAATTTAGGTCCTTTTTTCCTAACAGCGTATTAGTTTGTACGGTACTTTAGAAGAAAGCTGAAGTCGAGGAGGGTTAGAAGTCAGGAATTAAGATTGGTCTTAGGCTGAAAAAATAAATGGGAAGCACTTTAAAAATCAATTCATAAAATACTGGCGCAAAAAGTTGCAAGAACATTGACATTGCGACAGACAGAATATTCAATTACGAAATTGAAAAATTTTGGAAAAACACACAGATAATCAAAATACGAGGGGAATTCAAAAAGTTCGCGGAATTGCCTACGTGCAAATGTATTGCTCTACCAAGTGTGGTCCTCTTCTCCGCTGATTCATTCCACCAACTTTGACGTAGTTGCTGCACTTGAATAGGCAAATGAGCAATTGCTCATTTGAGCATCGCCATGAAGCGTTTGGTATCGAAGTCGCTGCAAGTTCGTTACTATCAAATTTTCCTGCGCCTTGATGTCTGTGGGGTGAGTGGTAATTGCGTTGCGTTCGAATGAATACGAAACAAATTTTAGGCTTTGGTATTGATCTCGGATTTGAGACAAATAATTCTTAGTACTTTGATGTTAACAAAAATGAGAAGCTCCATCTCATCGTTGAAACCATTTGTTATGACCTGACTTGTGCCATGTATAGCGGTCGGATGCCAGCTACCATATCAGACAGCACTTGACGTTCTTGGATACGTAATGACACTGCGAGAGAAATTTTCCGGAAACTTTTTGAATTTCCCTTGTATGGCACAAATATCAAGAGGGTAGATGTGTTGATCGTGCAGAACCTTTGAATGATAACAATACAGGTAGATTCACAAACCCGTACCGCACTCCTCGATAAAATCAACGGAAAAAACTGCAATACATCCTATCCAACCAGTAGCAAGAATTATCAAGTTATTACTCTCTCAAACTGGATCAAAATTGGAAAATGAGAACTGATATACAATCTGCTGTAAGGATACGACAGTAAGAGTTTCACTCATTAGATAGAGAGTACAACAGCCGCCGTTCTCTACATATTCCTGGCAAACGAGAGAATATGAATAGCAAGAAAGGAGCTAAATATCTGGCGTTATTTTTTGGCAGGAAGGAGAAGAGAATGGTAATGTGCTCACATAAAATTGGCTGTCTTCAACTCGTGCACAATTATAAACTGAAATTTCCAAAGCCCGGCGCAACCTATCCACGACAACAGTATCAAGGAGACGAGCCTACAAATTCTTCGTCATTTCTACACGATCATTTCCGTACGAAAAAAAAGAGTGTCTCCATGTTTCGCTAAAAAAACACAAGACACTGAAGCAGGTTGCTCCGGCTAAAAACCACAAAAACTATCATGAAACTAGATAACGAAAGAGTATCTCAAAGTTTTTTTTTTCAACAACTGTATAGTAGCAAAAGTAACAAGCAGTCAGATCCTTCGGAGACAAGTTGACGCTAACAGCTTATGTTCAATTCCGTATCATTGGTCGAGAAGCTGGCCAATGACAAATCGAGGAAGTCATCTTCCCTGGCAGGCCATAAGAGCAAGAGTCCATGTTAGCGACAGCAATAGATGGCTCCCAGAAAACATGTCTGTCAGCAAAGCCAGTCGCTCGGTCCGGACAAGCGCTGATCAAATCGAACTATAAATTAGAAGTTTGGGCACATTAGACAGATAGGAGAAGCGTGTTTTGCTCTTCTTCAATCGAAGACGGCAGCAGCAAAATGCCTCATGAGTTACGGCCATCGAAAAGCCATTACTCTTTGGCCAGCCGATAAGAGGAAGCAAGAAGGATAGAAGTACACGGGACTACTGCTCAATGATCAGGGTACTCACTACAATACGATTCCTGCGGTTGAAAAGCTAAAAATTTGAACGAGTTCAACAGTTCGCCCAACATAAACTTAGCGATGCAGTAAGTTTAGAAAATAAAAACTTACGAGTGATGTAAACTGGTATCACGAACCTTTGAAAGCATGCGAAGCACCAACGAAATATATTATACATTTGCGAAAAACCACTTTTCTCTCTTTCCAGTAACCTTACGACTGACACAGTCCCCAGTTTCGAAAGCGAAAGCACCGACCAACGATAATTTCTACGTTTTTTTGGCAAGCGCCGGCGTTAAAGAAGCCTTTAGTGTCTGTGTCCAGCAAAGAAGGGACAATGATAGCGCAGATAACACGGGCCACCCCGCGAGTTTGTCGCAGGGATTCTTTTCTTCTCTATAGCCACAAATCTACGGAACTTGCACAGGCATGAGTCGCAAGTTCTCCCAAAAGAGATCATTACCATTGGTTTGTAAGATTCACGGCCAGAGGGACAGTCAGCCGTAATGGCCGATAACTCCAACCACAGCGAGGCAACAGAGATAAAACTTCTGCCGCAGCGACAGTTTACTGGACAACTTGCGGAAATATCGCCACATCAGTAAACGCTTGTCGTCCTGCACTGCAATTCTATCATTTTATATTATTAATAAAATATATGATGATAAGAAATATAAATATGATTGGAGTCGATACAATATAAAAGCTGTATATATGGAAAGCGGTTATTCTTCTACCGCAGCAAAAGCTTGCAGGTCGAATTACGCTAACATCGTTCTATCAGTAAACACTTGACGTTCGGCTCTCTAACATTATCCTTTGACACTTTTATTACAGGCATTTAGCACATAAACACATATAACAGATATTTTTTCAACGACAGAACCATCGACTTCAAAAATAACGAGAAAAAGTCAATTTCAGCCGCTTCGATAGTTTACTGGTCAACTTGACGTACTGTCGCGGCATTACTAAACGTTGGGAATCCTGTTTTTCACTGTTAAAATCTGATACTATTAAAAATGTATGTTTAAAATAAAATGAATACTCTTCAGCTTGTGACACCCACAAGTTAAAATAAGAAGAAATTTCGTAACTTTCTGAACCCGACATGTCGTCCTGCACTACAAAGCTACAAGTAATAACATCACAAAAATATTTCAGTAACAAATAATTCCACATGACTGCACCAATTAATTGCAAAATAAATAAAAAAACGTAAATCCCTCTACCATATCAGCAGTATTTAGTACTACTCTAACATTGGAAAAGCGCATGTCGTTTTGCTCTAGAATAGCGCAATATTTTAGTATAGACAAAATTTGCAAAATGAATAATATCTGTGAGTGTTAGAGAACCCTCAGAAATACTGTTATATCAGTAAGCTTTTGGCACTGAGCACAACAAAGCTACAGTTTCATGACATTCAACATAACTTTATCTTTTCGAGCAGCATTATCAATGCATACCATACAAGCTTCTTAATAAAACAAGGTACGTCAAGCTTGTACTCAAGTGCTTCAGAATAAATAAGAAGCTTTCATAACAATACTGACGGCAGTCAACTAGTGAACATGTGGACACATTGTTGCATCAGTAAGACCGTGTAGTTTTGCTAAATAATGCTGTAAATTAACATTACGGAAAGTTTGTTAAATACAAAAATATTAAAAACAGTCACAAATTCAGAGCAACTGAGGTATCCCGTAAATCAAAGCGCACCCTCTTCATTTCACGTCCAAGTCAAGGTGCCTTGAGGTTCCACAATAAATCTACGGAGCTCACTTCGAACATTTAACTTAGACACTTGCAACTAACATCGCATCAAACTTGATCACTATGCTCGACCAACATTTAATTTTGAATTATCGCAACAGCCAAGCAAATGAAACCAAAACCGTTCATTTTCAGGCGCTGATATACCACATCAAAAAAATGAATTATTATTATTACCTCCGCCAAGGATGTTATGCTTTCGTTGGGTTTGTCTGCCTGTTTGTTTGCTGTCTTTCTGTCTGTCACCAAGATAACTTAAAAAGTTATGGACGGATTTGATGAAATTTACAGGGATTGTTGGGTATGTTAGGATGGACAGATGATTGACTTTTGGTGAAGATCCGTCCATCCGCTTGTGTGTCTGCCTCATTTTTCTCAATGCCCTAACTCAAAAAGTTTTGGACGGATTTTTATGAAATTGACAGAGTTGTTACGTATATCACAAAAAATAAAAACCAAATTTTTGTGATAATCAGCTTGTTTGTTTGTGTGTTTGTCGCTGTGTTTAATGCACAATAACTCAAAAAGTTTTGAATGGATTTCTTTATGAAACTTGCAGGAGTTGTTAGCCATGTTAAAATACATTAATGACTAAATTTTGGTGCAAATCGGAGGATTCGTTTGTATGTTTGACTTATGTTTTTCGTAATGTTTGTAAGCAGCATAACTCTTGAACGGATCTTCAAAAAAATGCTGAAGCTGTTCATACTATCAAAAAGAACAAATTGTCAAATAATTAGATCTTGGGTTTGATACATAGATAATCATGGTTTCAGAGCCAATTTGAATTTTTGGTTACTGCTGCCTTACTAGGCAAAGGTATGGGCTCTCAGAGCGCTTTAGTTATACTTTCATTTTAACTTCCTGGTTACTTCTGTTCAAAGCAGAGGAAGAAAACAAATGAAGTTGGATGGAACAAACTCAAGTAAAACTGGTAACCTGCGTAAGCAGGTCACAACCGACGAGAACAGTGAGTGATTAGAGTAAGGAGTTTATGTACGTGTGAACGCATAAAAAATTATTTATGAATTGCTCATGTGACTTTGGTATGTTATAGAACAATCATGCCCAGTAAAATACGGAGATACAGCTTTCGGAAAAATCTGTATCGGTGCTGTCAGAATCAGCTAAATTTGTTCCATATTTACGCATCTAAAATTCAGCAATAAAAACCCATGGCAATTCAGCTCGGCTGTGCAAAACGGTACACGCTAAAAATATGAAGCTTATTTTCACTTTTCCCAGCCCGTTTCAGAGAAGCGAAAGCGGAGCAGTATGGGCGACAGCGTCTGGCTCTGTTCGTGTGGTAACGTCTCACAGACTCACGAGCGATGGCAATGGGAGTTCAGTGCCTCTTAGACTGTCGTCGGGACTGGTTATACTAAGCTTCGTGCAATGTGTTTCTACGAGGATTCTTTTTTTTTTACAGGCACAGTATTCCATCCTGACGGCTGTCATGTTATCCGTCGACCCGGATCTACACGGCTGCCTCATTCCTATCATCAACAAACCTCTACTGTTCAGTTGTCTTGCAAAACCCTCAACTATTAAGAAACTCAGGCTCGACTCTACCTAACATATAATCATCTTCAGAATTTCGGCCTCCCTATATCACTGAGTAAAATTTCGATGCACGTCGGTGTTTCACAGAGATGCATCAGGGTGCACGTCGGTGTTTCACAGAGATGCATCAGGGTGCACGTCGGTCTTTCACAGAGATGCATCAGGGTGCACGTCGGTGTTTCACAGAGAAGCATCAAGATGCACGTCGGTGTTTCACAGAGAAGCATCAGGATGCACGTGGGTGTTTCACAGAGATGCATCAGGATGCACGTAGGTGTTTCAAGGCGTAGTTTGGTGTGTCATTGCAGCAGACAGAAAAACATATTTTCGCAAGAACAAAATGAACAAAAGCTTAGTAGTTTTATTACACGTGCGAAGCGAGACGCGGTTACATACTAACACGCAGATCGCTATTGTTTTTCAAAGTTTCGTCTCTTCAGGTGCATCAACTTTACCTGTTTTTGATGGATTTTGGTACATCATTGGCTTTGTCACAAAACCGAACCACATAAGTGCATCAATTTGTACAATGTGCATCATAAGACTCTATATGTATCATCATGATGCACTTTATTTTTACGATGCACTTGCGTGTTTCTGTTTTGGGAGAAAAATGCCTGTCATCTTGGTGCAGCTAAGTACTTTTTCTCAGTGATACTTACACAGAAGTCAGAGATAAAAAAAAAAGAAGATAAAAAAACACCTTGGTCAGAGTTGAAAGCTTATAGTCTATTTTCCTTCCATACCTTTAGTTTCAAATACAAATGATTAGCAGAGAAAATTAACAAGCAAAATAATACGGAATATATTTCACGTCAGGAAAAAACTAAGAATTTATACACATAGGATCACCACTCGTACCTATATCTTCAAAATTTTACCAGACTTTCGAAAAAAAAGAAAAAACACACATTTCTGACATCACCGATATGCAATGATAAGCGGAATATTGCAGTGCAACGTAGCAGCGCGGACATCACCGGACAATCGGATCAAGGTCCGCATCCGCACCACAACAGCGCAATATTGGTCATTTGCAGCCGCCTGTTCAAATTAACAGGGAAGGGACAAACAAAAACACGGGCAGGCAGAGCTGCGAGCCCCGGCAGGGGCAGCGCCTCGCCCACGCACGTGCGTATCAGAAAGGCCGTCTCAGTGCCGCCCTAAAACGCCGGGCGTCCTCAGGCATGGAGGACGCTTCCAAAAACATTTTTAAAAGCAATTTAATTGAAAAATTAATTCTTTTTTATGCGTTGTTCCTTGTAAACGACCGTTTAAATAGTGTGTTATATTCCCTGTCATAGAAGACACTTAAAACAATGTTCCCAGCTCGCGACACCGAAGCGAAAGCGAGCACGTCTTGGCAACAGCACCGCGTGAAGCTGCGACGTCTGTTCAGAGCAGTCACGGTTATGTCTAGGGAGCCTTAGTTCCATAGTGTCGCTAAGAGAGGCCAATAGTGACGTAGCTGAGGTAATCTAATAGTGAAGTCTACGGGAGGCCCTAGTGGTGTCCCACGGGAGGCCAATAGTGGCGTCCCACGGGAGGCCAATAGTGAAGTCCCACGGGAGGCCAATAGTGAAGTCCCACGGGAGGCCAATAGTGAAGTCCCACGGGAGGCCAATAGTGAAGTCCCACGGGAGGACAATAGTGAAGTCCCACGGGAGGACATTAGTGAAGTCCCACGGGAGGCCAATAGTGAAATCCCACGAGAGGACAATAATGAAGTCCCACGGGAGGACAATAGTGAAGTCCCACGGGAGGACAATAGTGAAGTCCCACGGGAGGCCAATAGTGAAGTCCCACGGGAAGACAATAGTGAAGTCCCACGGGAGGACAGTAGTGAAGTCCCACGGAAGGCCAATAATGACGTCGCCAAGTGACAATACTTAGCCACGCCCCCTGCACTGGTCTTCTGTCACGTGATGTAGCACCGACCACACGCACGGTCAGCTCAGAGTCTTTACACAGACAGTGACACCAAAGCTGTAAAGAGAACTGCGCGGCTAAGTGTTTTACTGTCGCTAATGTGACAGCGAAGTGACGGGAGACTGTAGCGCCCTCAATCCTCCTCTACATGCCTTTCCAATCTATGGGTAACTTCGTAAACGAAACAAAGCCACACCATAACGTCGGGTACTCCGCTATTTCGAAGACTTTCGCAATGTTTTGTTGGACACAAGGGATGTTTACGGCCGGTAAAGCTCGTAAGTTCGCTCCAGGAAGACATTAAATCCTACACTATATTTTCGCTCTAATCAGTTCCAGTAGCATATAGTTTTTTCAACTATTTTCTGCAACATTGAAACAAACTGTGACCGAAAATTTAGCGCTCTGGTCTTGCTTTCTGACTGTAATCTTTGGGGTCAAATATCAAAGATAAATAACAAGAAAAAAGCTAGGATGACATCAGACATATGATTCCCTGGTCAAGTGCTGCGGGGGACAAAACAACCTCAACAGCGAGGTTTCATGGAAAAGTTTAGGGTTGAGGGTCAATAAAACTTAAACAGCCTGAGCAACGGGACACACCAAGGGCTGTCGAGAGAAAGAGAACATTTTCAGGCCTGGCAAGAGACTGCACATGTAGAGCTGTGTGTACAAAACAAAGCCGTGCTCCTTGCTTAGTCGTTTATCTTACTTGTAATTATAGCTCATTGGTAGGTTTCGATTGCCAATTGAATAGTTGGCAACAGTCAAAACAGATTAAAGTTCTTAAATTAAAAAAGTATATATAGTAAAACCCCTCTAATCCCCACCTGAATAATCCGAAACCCTCCCTAATCCGAACATCTGATTATAGTTCGAAGTGCAACCCAAACAAATAAGCATTTTTCGGATTAATAGGGTAAAGTACGGAGTTCGTACAAACACCTCTGTAATCTGCACAAGGCTCTTCTCATTTTTCGGATTAAGGGGGAGATGAGCAAAACATTTGCGTGAGGTGCTGCGCAGGAGGTACGAAAATTCTCTCTATAATCCGTATTAATGAGGAATACAGAGGTTTTTCTCAGATTTGTAAGTACCCCGTTAGTCCATAATCCCCGCTAATCCGTCACCACCTTCCTCCCGTGCTGTGCGAATTAGAGGAGCTTTACTGTATTCTCAACTTTACTTCTTGGAATGCGGTGCAAATAGGTGCCGGTATAGTGCCGTAAGTGGACAAACGAAATGCTGTTTGAACAGATAGATCCTTGTTAGAAAAAACGCCATAAATTGTTTGCTAAACCCACGACAGCAGCAATTAGCAAGACTGTACCGCCAGCCTAGGCCAAAGCTAGCAAAGCTGGACTACCATTCCCGGCGGCAGCTAGCAAGGCTGCACTAGCTACTAGTTAAGACGGCAGCCAGCAAGGCTGGACACCATCCTGTTCGGACAAGGAGCTGCTGCACCCAATGCTCTTTTATAGACATTCTTTCAATCCCGCAGAGTGGCGTTAAGGGCCTCTTATCGCTACACCGAGGCCCTGGTACGGCATGTAGATAAGCAACAGATACTGCCGGCTCTAATTTACTGAGGGCACTGCAGTAACGGCTCCCTACTACAACACTGCTGCCGGCCCCACTGACATTGATACTTAAAAGATACTTCACTGACAAAACCGTCACTGGATTATACTAGCCGAACACACAAATTATATGACAATACACCGCAACAATGTTTTATCTCGGAAAACGTAGCTTTCACCGCAAATAAAAATTCTTTTAGACATAAAAACAAATTGCAAACAATAGCATATAGTCTCAAAGCTACCACGTTGACTCAAGATAGTTAGATGGACTACGTAGCTAAACATGTAATGGACGGCTGACACATTTCTGCTCTGCCATCGCTAAAATAGAAAGGCAAAATAATGACACATTATCCAACTCAGTTAAAAGAGCACTGCGCACAACTGTGGACCTGCACAACTTCGGCGTATTATGAATGACAATAATTAAAACGGCATACAAGATAACACACGCCACGACACTGCAGACTTCCATATTTATGATTCATTACAAAACACACGCACTCTCCCAGGGCATTCTTGACCACCCACGAAACGACAATTGTAAAACAGCATTTCGGGCAGCCACTAAGTCTGTTAGGGATAGAACATTAGACAGTAAAGCAGACTACGTAGCTGGGCCTGCATACAAGTATGTTAAATTGTAAATACTAGAGAAATTAAATTTACGAAGAAGGATTTGCACATTACTCTATAGGATTTCACATCTCCAACTCATTACGATGCACAAAATCAAACAATAGCGTACCTCAGATAAATGTAGACTTTCAAAAGTCTGGCACATTATAAAAGTTGCATGAATTAACAGTCCACAGAACAAGCAAGCGAACATGACTGGAGACTTCCATATCTCCCACACAACACGAAAACACACACACACAAAAAAAACTGGAAATCAGACAAAATCTAAACTCTAAGCAGCCGCGCCATCCGTCACAAAGCTTGCTAAGTTCGCCCCTCTCTGCCACGCACAGAAAGGAAACCTCTTCCTTTTTTTGGTCAGCAGCGTCATCAAAAATTCCCCACAAAGCATCTCTGAGGGAGTGAAAAAAAAAGGAGAAGGGAAAAACCTCGCTAAGCATCAGCCAACAAAGCTAAACACGAGCTTTCGCCAAGGCGAGAGAACTTTTAGAAATACTATCAATTCTTGGACGCTTAAATTCTGATTTGGATTTCTTACATCGATACCGAACCCATTCTGTTGAAGTTGGAACGATGAGACGCCCGACGATCAGAACAGTTCACACGCTACATCAGTAGAAAACATTACAGAAGAGCTTTTCAGCCAATTTTCTGCGTATATTTCTAACAGCGCACTCGCCATAAATAGACTGTTGCTAAAAAAAATATTGTCTATGTTGGAATATCTTTCATCTATCTTTTATCATGTTTAAATATTTACATAATGCAGCGGTAATGGGAACAGAGGCTTCGGTAATTACAACTGAGAGGCATATATTTACACATGATGGTTTTTCAAGGCCAGTCGCGGTCTTTATTAGAAATGTAGCTGAAGTTACGTAAAGTTGTAGAGCAACTGACCGAGGGAATGAATAAAAATCATCAATTGAAATATATTATCTATACGAGCCATCCCTCACTACATAGTCTGAGTATCCTCGAACGATCACGTGATGATCAAGTATGACGTATTGCTACTGGTGACTGTTGTAGAATATTTTACAAATACTTTAACTATATAAACATTCGCATTTCACCTCGAATGTTTACATTTATACTACTTCCCTGTTTGCTTCAAACATTCAAATGGCGTTTGTTTTAGCTCTGATCATTCATGGTATTACGCATCCCTTGAAACACATGAAAATACAACTTTTCGTTAAAAGCACATTAGTTTGTACCGGCAGACCAACTTTAATTTTCAAGTCATTTTCACTAACGCCACATGCAGTGCATTGTTCTGCACCTAAGTAATTCGTCTCGTTGCCACAAAATGCGAACTTTCGCTAGAACATAACCTGCATTTTATTCCCGCTCATCGACAGCATAACCTAACCAACCCTTCGGACATCAAACTTCATAAGTCGTTCCTACGGCGTATGAAGTAGTCATTGTTTTACACGGAATACTTGCGGCACGGCGCAGCCTTCCAGACATGTTTATTCCGTTCGAGTTTCCAGAGCAGATGAGCGTTTGCATTAAGTAGCCTTGTTTTAGCTCAGATGGCCGGGCAGCGACTCCCGTCTTGAGATATTAATATTTACGCTTCACGACAGCGGATAAAATAGCCACCGCTTTCACATACAAAGAGAATAAAACACGAAGAAACGCGGCAATAAACAGCACTAGCAACCGTGCAACAAAGGCACAATTATAATTTGAAATATGGTAAGAGTGCGGCAGAAAGCACAGGAAACAGCATTGGATGTTGTTCTTTGTCACTCGTGCGGCGTTTGTTGAGAGCAAACCTTGCAAGTATGGTCGCAAGAACCGTGGTGGACGGTTGGCAGCCCTAAGTAATAAAACGCACCTGACAAATTACCGGTCATAAAGATTGCGCGCTCTTTGCAGCAGGGGTGATTTAAACAAGCCTATTCTTTAACAGGCCGGTCGGTCCGACGATGACTTAACCAAAAGCAAGACGTCCAGCGCCCAACAAATGTAAGGATCTAGGGCAATCCAAATTTTATAGGCCCTGCGAGACTGCTGCAGCCAGTTGGTCCGTCCGCTCACTAAAGTCTATGCAGTTTTTTCCAAGCCTTTCAAAAACTACTCTGAGAGGGAATAAAAGGAGGAGGTTTTTGGCACAGAGCCACGAACGGTCCTGGAAGACAGGGTCCAAGGGCAGCGCCGCGGCGGCATGACAGACGTTCCAGGGCAGCAAAAACCGTCCAGATGCTGATAGCGCTGCTGGACGGGCAGCGAGAACCTCAACAGATCATGGCTCTCACAGACGAGCAGACCAGGTTATTCACTTACAGCTTTATTCAGCGCAGGTCTAATTCACGCTGGAAAATACGGGTCAATTTTACGCTAGGAAACACGGGTCAATTTCACTCTGAGAAATACGGTAAAATTTACGTTGGGAAACACGGGTCAAATTCACCCTAGAAAACAAGTGTCTAGCTCAGAGTAATATCAATGGAACCAGCTTTCTAGAATTAACTGCCTAATACTCATCTAAGCAGGTCTCCTGTCAGCTTCATAGCAAATAATGTGGCATTTTCCTTCTACGTAATTTTTTGCTTACATTGCCCTACGTTGCTTTAAATAGAACGATTCGCGTAGAGTAAAGTTTAAATCAGCAATCAGATTTTTTTCTCTCTCTCATTCGACTTCTGGATAACTATCAGCAGTGTTTTGGATTAGGGATTTCCAGAGAGCTTAGTTTTTTTGTCGTCCTGGTTAAGTATTGCACATTGCAGAAAAAAAAAACAATAAACAGTAATTATAACTCCTGGTGTTAATTTGGATTAAGATTCAAAATAAAATATTTCGATCGACAGTTTCCAAGAAGGTGAAAACATTTTCTGTTGCATGCAAGTACCGTATCATTAACAAAAGCACAGAATAGAAATTGCGCTTTTGTATCATTTTGCGCGGGTCTTCAAAATCGAAAATTGCCCCCAGTGATTAACTGTCACCCCTACTGTAGATGACCGACTCGACATCTGAGTAACCAATCGGCTCTGTCTTTGATAAAAAATGAATAAGCAACAAGATGCCCTCGTGCGTGGAACGGGAGCCGAAAAGCAGTGACGTGAGATGTGCAGTTAACGTTCTTTCATGACTTGAAAAGAAAAAATAATAACAGTCCACAGACATTCAAAGAGCATTCAAGTAACTGCAGCATAAATCATTTGTTCCTTGATAAAATAATATTTTCTGCTGACAAACAGTATTTTGATAAAAATCATTCATTGTCACAGAAAATGTGTACTATAACTAAAGCACAAATTTAAATGCAAAATTTCATAATTCCGCTGAAGATTCATATCGTTGAACGTAAAAATTGTACACATCCACTCTAGAACGCAGTAGAAGTACCTATAAAAGAATATTGAAACTATCCGCGTAGAATATGCACTAATTATTTTTTAATTATGACGCTTCATTCGAAACTTGAGCAAGCATACTTGACAATCATCTTTCCTAAGTATTTTTACGGATTTCGCAGCACCATATCATTAGCAAATGTCTCCAACACATGCTTCCATCGAATGCGTTATGTACGCTCGCTCCATAATAAACTTAATCACTATCGCTCCATCCAATCACGTGTTATGCAGTCTCATTTTATCACATTATTAAGTTAGTTAACTCGAACGAGGACAGCAGTAATGGCGTTAGTAATTTCTGATAGAGAATATATGAAGAGACGAACTGGTTCGGAAAGACGATCATTAGAGCAGAGGCGCTTTTTCTATCACAATGTACTCTTGATTAGAGACACTGAAGGAAGCCATTGATGTCATTAATAGTCTAATTAAGCCCAGTCTTTGATGTTCAGAAGAGATTATTCTTTGCTCGCAGAGCAGACGTCAGAAGCAGTGATGGGATGGACGAGCGCAGCGCATGTATTATAGGAAGTAAAGAAAGTTTAAAATGTCACTGATTGATATCGTAAAATGAAAAAAAAAAGAAAAGCAATGTTTCAAGTTTCTAATATCTAAACTGAGACAAAAGTTCTTTAGAGCTTTCCGATTTTGAATAGAACACATTGCATCAAAAGACTGCCAATGAAAATGATTTGGGTGAAATAGAAACAGACTTTCTGATGATGATAATGATGATGATTGTTGCGTGCAAAATGTAACGAAAGTCGTTACTGCATACATTAAAAGTAGCAAATGCAAGTTCCCAGTCCTTTCACAAAGCTTTAAGTTGATGCTTTATTTACAGAGTAGACTTAAAGGAGACGGTACGTTTGCTCGGCTACCAGCAGAGGTCGCTCTTTCCAACACTTATTAGTTATATTCAAGCAGACCAATTAACAACACGATGGGCTACAGCGCCGAAGACAGCGTGTACGGAAAAGATTGCCGATATCACTCTGCCCTAGACGCCCAGCAAGAACATTAACCGCAAATACAAACGACAGATGCAGTTAGCTCGAAAACAGACCACAAGAGCTAACTACCTTGAAGAGCAGGTACAGGAAATAGTAAGTTCATAGCTCTGCTTAATTAATAAAGACCTAGTAGCTTCGAGCAGAAGAAAGAGAAAATATACAATTCACAATTCTACCCTACAAAACAAACAGTAAAAATATAAACATCAAGTGAATCACTTTGGGTTACAGGAACACGAAGTTCAAAAGATCAAAATCAGGAAAAAATGATTTCAGTACTTCATAATGAATGTCAAATGAACCTAAAACATTAGGTACTGATAAGTTAACCCCACTCTCTTAATGAAAAAAGGAACCCAAAACAGTAGGTACAGCAAACATTAACTTCACTTGACTGCCCTAAATGAAATTAAAGCCCAAACCAGCAGGTTTAGAAAACCTCCAGTTCATCAGTTCGCCCTAAAGCAGTGATTCACAAATTTCAGTTTTCTACGCACCCCCATGAAAACGGCTTGAAACATGTGGACCCCAGACAATAAAATTCCATTTAACTTGGTAGATTATATACTGAATAAATACACCATATGTCTGAGTAGATGTCTATTGCGTCAAGTCATTTAGTCATTTAATTAATATTGTAGAATCAAAACATAATAAAATACGTCATGCTTATAATTCCACAGGTGATGTCACTGCTAATCACATGCAGTAAGTATTTACATACAAATCTTATGAATCTCTTTTAAACTTGTCTCGAATGAATTAAAGTCATCTTACTCTGCAATCATCGTTTTTTCAGAACAATCAAACGTTTTCTATGAAGAAAACAAGGGCATTAAGGGGTAACTTTATCATTAGTAAGCCTTAAAAACAGAAAAAAGGACGTAATAGGGATGTGAGGATGTTATAGTTCAATGAATATTTTTTTCCTCCTATACTTTCAAATAAGTTATTAATCAGTACCATCAATGCGATAACAGTAACAAAATACTGTCATTGAAGCATCAAACGTCATGAACTATTCATGGGTCCGAGCATGAGCCTAGAATAGCAAGAACAGCATACACAAAGTTCACAATTCAGCCCTAAAGGACAAACTAACACATGAAGAGCAGGCAGGTACAGGCATCATCAAGTCCGCAACTCTCTCCTAAAAAGGCACTAATTGCATCTGTACATCGATGATCTCAGTCAGGAAATGCCCATGACACTAACTAATGATTGCATTATCGAGACCTGCGACCGAACGGCCGGCTGGCCGTCCCGTGCAATGCAACAATAACCGAATTTTCGGCGCAGCTTTTTACGCTCAGAAGCGCTCGGAGAATGTAATTGGCACCGACGGCAGCCAATGATAGCAGGCAGCAGTGCGCTCGTATACGAGAAACAAGGCAAAGTTGGGCACAATGTCGGTGTCATATGAATCATGAGCTTGGCACGCTGTACGGCACGTTTGTGCGCGGACAATGACAGGGCATTGTTGGTGCCATATGCATTACAAGCTTGGGACGCGGTACGGCTCGCTGGGACGCGGTACGGCTCGCTGGGACGCGGTACGGCTCGCTGGTACTTGGAAAATGACTGGACATTATAGGCGTTATACGTTATAGGAATTACAAGCTTGGCGTACCGTGCGGCAGGTACGTGTCTTAAAAGCTTCGTATATTACGGAGAGGCTGGATGACGGCTTGTGATGCAAAATGCAAATGTTTACAAGAATAATAGTGATTATTGAGCATTAATTGGGAGATGTTTAGAGAAGCTGTTAAGGGATTTCAATGCCACGGAACTCAGAATTTAGTCTTCAGCAAATTGCCTCGGTACTAAAATGTTATACTGATAAAAAACAATAATACTGGATTATTCCTGATTTATTAAGTGATGGAAAATCCGACATAAATTTGCAGTTAATAAAACAAGTGTCGAAACAATATGACTCTGTACCGTGGTAGACGAAGGTCAATGTTGAACTAAGGTAGATACTTTTATTGGGCTCTTCTCCATCTCATTGACGATGACAATTTTTTATAAAGGTTGAAACGAAGCAAAAAAAAAGTTCATACAACCGCTGTCACATGGAAATAGTTGAGTCAAATTAGTTCAAAGTGTCTCATTATGATAAAAAAAAGTCAAATAAATGTGCATGTCATAAAAAAACTCAAATCCACTACGCTGCTACGCTGTATCGCATGGGAAAAAGACATTGAAAGGAGGACCAACAGAGATCCTATACGGGTTGCGTAGAATCCTCAATGAAGGTGTGCACGTCACCAAAAAAGTTGGCCCAAAACCGCTCTTTTGCACGGGAAGACGAAGGTGACGGGATCGACCACTAAACTCTTGAGAGGAGATATAGGGAGGGAAAGCACTCAATAAACAGCCTCTCTCGAGAGTCTTTATCAGTACATTGAAGGATCACCGGGACCGAATCTACAAGAAGAAAAGGCGAGCACAAAAGCAGTTCGGTCGCGGCTGCAATCAATCGCAGGCGTCTGTGGCTGCGGTATCGGCTCGGCCAGCAGACCCTGGGGCTGAGGGGGTGAGCGACACAGGAACCAGGGAGCCGACTTTGTGAGGTAAACCTTACGCACGGGTAAAATTGCTTTCGCATGGGGTTAGACTAGCACAGGGGTAATATTAATTTAGCAAGGGGTAAACCTTACAGAGGTAAAATTACTTAAGCATGGGGTTAAGCTTGTACACGGAGGTAAAATTACTTTAGCCTGGGATTAACCTTACATATGGGTAAAATTACATTAGCATGTAGTTAAACTTATACATGGGTAAAATTACCTTAGCATGAGACTAAACTTACGATATGAGGGTAAGCGAAAATAAAAGCATTAAATACTAACAGACACTCAACAAAAGCGCTCGATGTATAACTTACAAAACTATACAACAGTTTTAGTACATGACAATCATAACCAGATATGGATAACTAAAATTATCATCCTTTGGTAAATTATAAAATTGAAATGAAGTCGACATAAACTAATATAAAAGTTTGACGTTTCGGAAGCATCCTTCCATTTTCAAAAATCTAATAAAACCTTCTAAGGATATATACCTAACAACAAAAATTTTTTTTTATTTAAGAAGACCTAAAACGTGATGGTGTTAGTAGTGTGGGACCTAGAGGGCGATTGACCACGGTGCGCTATGGGGTCCTTATATAAGC
>LQNS02278083.1:11038040-11081811 GCA_001587735.2 Parhyale hawaiensis | reverse complement strand
TTGCATATAACGCAGCACACACCCTGCCTGTAGTTGCCATTTAATGGACTTCCAGACAAGGCCATAGCGTATCCGAAGTGAACGACGCTTCCGGCACAGATCGAAATTTGCTGCCCTTGTAGCTCTTGCCTCTCAGTAGTTATTGCAAAGCTATCGGCCTTAGCGAATGGCTTGGTGATTTGCAGAGGAAGCATAAATAAGGCTTATGTGCAGCTGAAGCGCCATCAACCCTTCAGTGATTGGCAGTGGAAACTTGAATAGGACGTGTTTGTTACACAGACGCTGGTATTGCAGGCCTTACCAAAGGGATCCGTGATGATATAGACAAAGGATTATGCTTCAGTGATCGTTACCTGCCTCGCCAAGCATAACACTAGATACATTGATCATGTCAAGATGACAGACATTGAAAACTCAGGGGAATAACGAGCAAAACTTGTATTTTATATTTCATGAACAATTTCTTATGAAAAATTTCGAGGGGATTTTATAAAAATCCTCCCAAATGTAAATAATGTTTTTTTTTTAAAGCTCGCTGGCTGCTAAACATACGCGTATTCACGGCAACAAGACCGTGTACAGATGAGAACAAAATTGCTCGTACTGGTATTCTGTTCACCCGAACAATAAAAGCTGCATAAAATAAGAGGCACGCGCCAAAAAAAAAAACAAGGGAATGTATCCTGGTTGGAGCTACGGCTACCCACGTACTTGCAGTACGTCCGGCAAACGTGTATCTGTTCACTGAAAATACGAAAAAAAACGCAAAAAGTATTCATGAATAAATCAAAGCTTCGAGAAAAGCAAAACATTCCTACCAACTGCCAATGCAAGGCATAACTCGCTCTGGCTTCATCTATCACAGCAAATTAAATACGAAAATCAAAAACCGCAGATTTTCCTGCTTTCTTTAAACTCGGCCGAGCTACTACCGATTTTTCAGGCTTCCATCCACTCGCAGCTGCAAAAATTGAATGAGCCGAGGAGAAAATATAATCCAAAGCAAGAATTATTGCCTCAGTGAAACAAAACTGCAGATTTTATTTGCTTCGTTCAATGCCAACTCGGTAAATGTAAAGCTCGGCAGCCAATACGACTTCGCAAACAGAGAATTCAATGAGTTTTAAATTGAAAAACATGTAACAAAATATGCAACATAAAAGTAAATTGAATAAGATTAAGTTCGGTGTGCATCAAGACAAAAATGCCTTCATATGTGAAAAAAACATGTATTTGGTAAATTAATAGGAAACTATTAGAGCTAATAGCTACAAAGATTATGAGCAATTCGTTGACGATAGCGCTCTGCTCTTTGTGAATCAGCAAATAATGTACGGCAACTACCAGTGTTCAAAGTTAAGTAGCTACTCAAGCTGGCTAAAATTTAGTAAAGAAAGCTCCACCATTACAGAGAGTGTCTTAGATGCTCGCTATCCCTAGCAGAATTCTTTGACAACCCCAAAAACTGTTATGCGACTTGAGCGGCTGTAGCACATAAGAGAGGTAGATCAAGAACTCTACTACGAATGGAGATTTTATAAGTCATCAGGGTTACCAATGAAACTTGCAATCTCTGTTTCTTATGCACACTGAACCATGAATTAGAACAAGAGGTAAAATGGACATGAAAAAAAGATAAAAATGAACAGGATGAAAAAGTATTTACAGCGGTAAAATACGCGTCAATGACGGAAAATACCGCTCGGTTACAGTTACAGAAAATTGTACTCAAAACGGCATGTTTCTAAACAAAGAAACCTATACTGAGAAAGACATGAGTTCGGCTAGGTCAGTAAGTTTATGTAGAAGACATAACTTTATTTCATTCAGAGTAGCGGGGCGAATTGCAGCGGTGGTTTTTGTTTAGCTTTCTATTAGAACTTGGCAAGGATTGTTTCCAAGTAAATACCGAGCCAGCAGCGGGACGTGGGGCAGCTGCGTTCTGCCTCGCAGTTTTGGAGGTCTGATGTGGATCACCAACAAATAAATAGTTTACTCTCAGTAATTCAACGGGTTTCACCGTCCTACAATAATGGTAATACCACACCCATTATGCCCTTATTTAGTTCTACGTTTTGCTTGTTATAATACAAGTTCTTCGCTATCAAACAATATAATAAACACAGTCGTGTGTTTATTTGTTCATATATTTACATGTTTATATATTTGAAAGTTTCGTGTCTCTCCTCTTAATAAAATAGATAGGGGAAAATATGCCAGGTTGCAGATTTTGTAATTAGGTTGCGTTTCCATGGAGATAGATGACCAGGTCGTAGATGATGGCGCACTTCTTGCTTGAAACATTTCTTGAAATCGAAACGATAGTTATAGTTATTACAGCTTCTAATTGCGCGGCCATACAGTCTTATTTTTATACTTGCTCCATGCATTGAACCGTATTCAGAAGCTAATCAACGAAGGGCGGACGAAGCGATGATTTTTCACGGGCAGTAGACATTGTTTCATCTAACTATCTTCCTTTTGGCGGGGCACATTTGGTTAAAATGTGACGCATCACCGTCTTGGGCATTAGCGATGGGAGGGCGGATTTCACTTCAACATAAAAATCTTCGATGTACTTAAGGCTGATTCGGTATCATGGATACGCGGCGGGTAATTTATTTAAATTCACTGAGGCATTGCAGCTAGTTAATGCAAGATTTTCACCGCATGTGACCTTTGGTAGGAAACGATCGTGCTTGTTATGTGAATTGAAAGAGAGCACATGTCTCTAATTGCAAGTTGAGGCGGCTGTTGTAGCGTAGGTTTCAGAAGCATATTAGTGACAAAGGTATATTAAATGAAGACGGGTCGCCTCAAAATTCTTCGTTTTCATTTCTGACAGCGCGGGCACTCTAGTCCAATAATAATAATGAAATTAATAAACCCAATATAGCCTTGTTTCATGCGTATGGTTTGTTACACTCGGAGTTTTCCAAACAATAATAACAAAAACTAGAACGCCTCAGTGGCGTAAGACCATCACCCGCGGTAGGGGGCAAATTCAACGAAGTCATTTTAAATGAACGAGGCTAGGGCACAGCTGCATTCTTTCCATCGATTAGCTCTTCAAAAATAACATAGGAAACTAGAACGCCTCGTGGCATAAGACCATCACCCGCGGTGGGAGCAAATTTCATTGCCGTCATTTTTTACGAACAGCTAATCTTAGTTTTCTGGCATGGGTCACATCGAGGACAGCCCACCAGACTCTCTGCAAGAAATCATTAACAAAGCTCAACTGCTTCGACCACGTATTGGGTGGACAGACAAATATACATAAATTCTGGTACGTCTAACGGCCTGTTAGGTTCAAATAGCGAAAGAGTACTAAAAACACAATAAATTTTCTCACGTTTGGTCTCATTTTGAAGGAGAATAAGTACGTTGGAACACACGCCCACTACTCGACAAATAAAAGTCCAAAATTTTTTTATGCTGTCACCCACCACCACCCAAGTACAGCACCTCTTCCAACGAGCTCTTACTAAGAGAACCTTGTAGGTTAGGCAAGGACTGGTTCTGCTAGTGTCCTAATGACGTTTAATACATACTGTAGTAAACCCGTATATACTTTGGATATTAGCAGAACCAGTCCTTGCCTCCTAACCTACAACCATGGAGGGGGTGTACCTCTATCAGGCCAATAAGGTACATATATGTTCTTAAATCTTCAACGAAAATATTATCATCTCTCTCACTTTGTTCGCGGGTGATAAAAATAGAACGCCCCATTCTCCAGACGACCTGCCGCGCTGGAGGCAAATTCGCCCCGGTGGAGGAAAATTCAACGCCGTCATTTTTTATGGTCAGCTAGGTCTCATTTCTTGGCAAGGGTCACATCTAGGTCATCACAACAAACTCCCTACAAAAAATTATGAATATTGCTCAACTCCTTCGACCACTTATTGGGTGGACAGACAAATATACAAATATATATATATATATATATGTCGAATCGACCTAATAGAGGCACATCAGTTTTTAAAATAGCATCAATCTTGCAAGAAACGCTATAATGACGACGCTAAGTAAGGCCTATCAAAATTTGCCGCTAAGTAACGAATAGCTAACCAACAATGAGCTCTCGAGGTTAGGCCGAAAACCTTGTAGGTTAGGTAAAGGCAAGGACTGGTTCTGCTAATATCCTACGATATATACGGGTCTAAAACACCTTAGAACACTAGCAGAACCAGACGTGCCTACCTAACCTGCAAGGTTCTCGGCCCAACCTCGAGAGCTCATTGGGAATGGGTGCTGTGCTATGGTATGGTGGTGTATGACAGAATCCAAAACACGTTTTACTTTCGAGAAATGGACGTGCGTTCAAACGTAAATTTATTTTCCTTCGAATGAGACCAACCCGGCCAAAATCTATGGTGTTTTAAATAGTTTTCAGGTTAATTAACAGGCTATTTGAGCTGCCCGGGATGATAGACGTACCAGATTCATGGTACTTATAACGAGACGTCAGCCATATAATGGTCCGCATAGAAAAATTGTTGCCATCTATTACTCCATATAGGGTAATATATTTACATACATACATGTATACTTGAATCTTCAACGAAAACAATATCACCTCTCTCACTTTGCTTGCGGGTGATGATGATAATAATAATACTGCTAAAACCACGATGCTCTTAACTGTTTCGTTCGTTCTGTCTCTATAATCTGAGTTCCGATGTGTACGGCGAACAAAGTCAAGACTTCGTTCTCCGTATGTCAACAGGCAATAAAGATGCAATAGCAATACAAAACTCTTTATGCTCTTAACCAATTTAGAAGCTCTACTTGATTCAACATAAGTTCTTAAATTTTTTATCGTATATGTGTGTGGCGCATCACACTAGGGTAGTAACGAATGATGAAAATTTAAATTTCTTAAGGATGAAGTTGCTAACAATGACCATCCTACGAACATCCGACGATTAGTTCCTACTTAACAGGTTTGATGGTGCACAGGCCATCTGCTGCGGACACCAAAAAGAGTTCGTGACAGCAACTGTATTAGAAAAACTCATAAGAACACGACCTACAGTGCTGGCACTGATATGAAAGTCGACCTGGAATAAAAAAAACCTGCGCTGTGAAGTACTCCAAATCTTTTACCCTTTATTTACAATCATTTTATTAGCACAGCTTACTTCAAAATTTAGACACTAGACAAACTAAAGACTCTGACATCGCCTACCTCCGCCAAGTACAGAAACCTTCAAAGTAGTTTCGCAACTGTGATTTCTTGATTTCTTATTTTTATTATGGTCGCATGGTCATTTCTGAGATTTGACAATAATAACAACAACAACTTCTCTAATTTTCTTGAAGATCCGTTCACAACTTTTCGAGATATGTTGCTAACAAATATTCTGACAAACCTTAGTCAAACACACAAACAGATCAACCGAATATCATCAATATATGATAATTTAGTCATTTAGGTACTCTTCGTGATATATACCGGGTGTTGCAAAAAACTCTGCAAAACTTTCACAGGTGATAGGGACACTCAAAGAAACACTTTTTCACCAATATCAAAAATTCCAAAACTTGTTCGTTTCCGAGATATTGACATGTGTAATTTGTAACAAAACCTTACCTAAAACTGCAACTAAATGAAGGCCTAACTACACACAGCTCCAGTTGCAAATAAACAGTAGAGTGGAAACTGAAAGAATATTGTGTAAAGAAATGTAATACATTAATTTTACAACCAATTACATTAAATGTTCAAAATGTCCGCCATGTACTTCAGTGCAGGCGTGACACCTCCTCTGAAAGGACTGTTGAACACGAGATAACATTTGTCGATCTTCAGCGATGTTGCCTGCTGCGACCGCGATCCTGGNTGACAGCAACTGTATTAGAAAAACTCATAAGAACACGACCTACAGTGCTGGCACTGATATGAAAGTCGACCTGGAATAAAAAAAACCTGCGCTGTGAAGTACTCCAAACCTATTACCCTTTATTTACAATCATTTTATTAGCACAGCTTACTTCAAAATTTAGACACTAGACAAACTAAAGACTCTGACATCGCATACCTCCGCCAAGTACAGAAACCTTCAAAGTAGTTTCGCAACTGTGATTTCTTGATTTCTTATTTTTATTATGGTCGTATGGTCATTTCTGAGATTTGACAATAATAACAACAACAACTTCTCTAATTTTCTTGAAGATCCGTTCACAACTTTTCGAGACATGTTGCTAACAAATATTCTGACAAACCTTAGTCAAACACACAAACAGATCAACCGAATATCATCAATATATGATAATTTAGTCATTTAGGTACTCTTCGTGATATGTACCGGGTGTTGCAAAAAACTCTGCAAAAATTTCACAGGTGATAGGGACACTCAAAGAAACACTTTTTCACCAATATCAAAAATTCCAAAACTTGTTTGTTTCCGAGATATTGACATGTGTAATTTGTAACAAAACCTTACCTAAAACTGCAACTAAATGAAGGCCTAACTACACACAGCTCCAGTTGCAAATAAACAGTAGAGTGGAAACTGAATGAATATTGTGTAAAGAAATGTAATACATTAATTTTACAACCAATTACATTAAATGTTCAAAATGTCCGCCATGTACTTCAGTGCAGGCGTGACACCTCCTCTGAAAGGACTGTTGAACAAGAGATAACATTTGTCGATCTTCAGCGATGTTGCCTGCTGCGACCGCGATCCTGGCAACAAGATCAAATTCTGACTGCAGAGCAGTGCCGTACACCAAAGTTTTCATGTGGCCCCAGAAAAAGAAATCCGGTGGATTGAGGTCGGGAGATCTAGCAGGCCATGCTACCGGACCATTTCGCCGGTCCGGTAATGTTATTTGCAAACACAGTGTTGCCATAACGTAGGCAACTGCTGTATTGCTAGATTCAAAGGTATAACTAGGATTAACGTAAAGGCTTATTTACTATTTGTAAGATTACCCTAAACGTTACACATGTCAATATCTCGAAAACGAACAAGTTTTGAAATTTTTGGTATTCGTGAAAAAGTGTTTGTTTTGAGTGTCCCTATCACCTGTGAAAGTTTGGCAGAGTTTTTTTGCAACACCCGGTATATTACAACTAATGTAAATTTCACGAAAATTCATTCATAACTTTAAAAGTTATTTTGCAAACAATACAAAACCAAACACGGAGACAAACAAACGAACAGATCATTACAAAAATTTGATTATTTACTCTTCGTAATATACCTAACTCAAGTAAATTTCATAAAAATCCGTTCATAACTTTCTAAGTTATTTTGCTAACCAACGTAAAATTAACTAAAATTCCTCGTGGCGTAAGACCATCACGCGCGGTAAGGGAGGGGGTAAGGCGGGAATTGAAAGTGCTCAGTCAGGAGTTACAAAACCAAAGCCGTCATTTCTGACTGCAAGCTAACTCCATTTTTTTGTATTTTTCACATCTCTGTTAATCCACTTGACTGCTAGAAAAAAATTGTAATGATGGCTCAACTCCGCGGGTGACAAAAACAAAGACAAACGAACAAACAGATCATAACAAAATTTGGTTATTATTATACTCTTGGTGATAAACCTGACAACTCACGTATATTTTATAAAAATCCGTCTATAACTGTTTGAGCTATGGTACTACGGAAAAGAGGCAGACAAGCAAACAAACAGATGTATGGATCTTCACCAAAGTTAATCAACTGTTACTGCTAACATGCCTAACAATGCCTGTAAATTTCGTAAAGATCCGTCCCTAACTTTTTGAATTATCTTGGTGAAAGGCAAACAGAGAGATAAACTCGACAAAAAATAACTTTTCAGCGGTGGTAAAAATTAGCCATTATAAAGGCAGACTCACTACAATGAGAAAAAACACGACTACATGTAATACAACAAAACTTTGATGTTTTAACATCGAATTTCCAAAACAATAATCAGACACCAAAATAAAGAAAAGAAATCGGCGAACTTCCAAGAAGTCATCAGTCACTATAAAAAAAACTTACTCACGAACGTTTGAAGATATTTATGATGTAGTAACTTTCAAGTGGGGCACTGAGAAAAAAAATAATACGATGCAGAACAGTGAAGAAAATTAGGATGCGATAACTCTTCAGCACAACATCCTTAGAAAAAGTGGTGAGACGCAAAAAGAATGTAGAGAGCATTCATGCTTAGAAACCTTGGACGCTTAACTCAGGGAGGAACTTTGGATGCAAAGAAACTCGGCACAACACCGCTGGAAAAACCTTACAAGGACGCGGAAACTTCCAAGACAAAGATGGCAACAAAAACCCCTGGCAAGGAGGACAGTTGCACCACGTATATAAAAAAGATGGTATAAAAAACAAGGAGGAAAGCTCATCAGCTAACTTGCGAGAGAGACAGACGACAGTCGGCCGTTCTGCTTATTGCAGCTGCCCGAAGTTGCATCATCAGAAATTAAGACACGAGAGAATGGTATGGCGACCCTGGGCCGGCCGGCCGGACCGACATAATAAAAAGCTCCTTTAGGAGGTTTTTGGCCCACCAAAATTGGAAGAGTCATTGCTTCATTTAATTATAAAAAACTTGTCATCCTGACTTTGGGTGCTAGAAAGATAGCTTATGTCAAAGCGATTCGTTCTGCCTAACGCGTTAGAACAAAGCAAAATATCCCAACGCTTGATACTCTCCGACGGCATTAGAAAGGAAAGTTGTTATTTACTGGAGGAAGAACGATTCACTTTAATGGCGTCAAAAGGGCGACGATGTTCAATTGAAAAGCGTGGTAATATTTTTTCGGCGATGATGTAAGGAAAGAGATAAATGTAGCTCCTTCTTTTGGAAACTAAGCTCCGTGCGGACACTCACAGCCCGCTGTTACAGCTTGCTCAGCCAGAGCTGCACTTGCAGTACAACACGACCTCCAGCCACAACAGTTAGAGAAGTACTGAGCCCACCCACACCCCCCCACAAACAGAACGGGATTGGGAAACGACACAAACACGCTAAAGAAGGGTACTGTTCGCAATGAATCTAGCGTTCGCTTCACGGGAGCAGGCGGAACAATCCGGACATTAACGCACTTCGTATAGCGACGTCAATAACGAATGAAGCAGAACTCTCGTGGCAGACACCATACTACTCAACTGTATGAACTAAGGACAGCACACTGTAGCGGATGCTTTTTAGTGTAAATGAAGCCAGATGAAGGAAAGACCTCGTAAAAACTGTAAGGCACTGCATTGAATACTTTAAATAAATGAAATGTTGTATGCTACTGTACACAATATTAAAAAAGAATGATATGCACTGAATGTTTCACAAGAATGATATACGATACTGTTCTGAATGTTTTATATGAAAGAAACAGAGTGCAGCAGAGCTCTACAAAGCTGTAAAGATACCTGGCCTGTCTATAAGCCACATGCAGCGGCCAAGCGTGACATTGCTCAGTGCTCCGTCATGGTTATAGACACCACACGGAATGGATGCACAGTCATTTATGGGGTGTAGGGTAGATCAATCATGGGGTGTAGGGTACATCAATTATGGGGTGTAGGGTACAACAATCATGGGGTGTAGGGTACATCAATCATGGGGTGTAGGGTACATCAATCATGAGGTGTAGGGTACATCAATCATGGGGTGTAGGGTACATCAATCATGGGGTGTAGTGTACATCAATCATGGGGCGTAGAGTACAAAGCACAACCGAATGGTTATGTTCCATCAAGGTTGCCAAGTCGAAGTCGTAACAAGTGGGCTATTTTTTGAAGTGAAAAATCGAAGTCGCACACCCGCCTGTCCCGAGAGTTGGAGTCAGACTGGGAAGCAACTTAGCAATGAAGAGTCCATATTATTTTTATTAAGGAGTCGGAGAAGGATTTTATAGAAAGTCGCGGAGATTTCTGTGAGCCAGGCGTCGGAGTTGGACACTGACTTGTCCCAAAAGAGTCGGACCTTTGAACCTTCCGACTCAGTAACCCTGTCCGTCTTCACACTATGATGAGCTGCAATTTAAATGGGATACAACACTGCACTGCACAAAGCTTTACTGACCTATCATGCACGCTGCATTTCATTATAGGTCATTAGGCGCTACATTTACCGAACACGTTAAGAGTAAGACGCACACACACGGCACTTCACAAAGGTGAGTGGAGCACTGCACTTCATAATGATCACGAGGCACCACAGAGCATTGAAGAAAGACACTGTACAATAAAAAAAAAACACACTGCACTAACTTTGCTAATGATTTTGAGGTACTAGAGTGCATTGAAAATAGAAACGTTCCCAATAGAACATTCAGTATATACTGCTCATGATAACGACACTGGTAAATTCCATAGCACTGAAAAAAATGTTCCCATTAGAACACACTACACTCCAGGTTCAGAACACAGTGGCTACATTCAGAAGCGCTTCTGACACAGAAAAGCACGCTATAAAAACACCGAGCTGCATTCAACAACACTGAAATGAAGAAGAGTTTGAGGCAGAAGAAATTAGGCGGTGTTTTTCTAAGGAGTAATTAGACGAGCCGTCTGTTCTCGTCTGCCACGAAACTGCGAGGAGAAGTAAAACAGTCTCGCCTCGACGGCATCACAATTAAAGGAGGACGAGGCGAAACTTTCTTGTAGCTACGACGGGTTCTTCACGACGGCTCTTTTACCACTTGCTTTTAAACTGATTAAGAGAAGGGAAAAAGTAAAGATTTGCAGAGGCTGGAGACTCTTGAGTGGCCGGTTAAACTCGCCGTTACCGGGAGAGAAAGTTCATTAGCAAAGGGAGAGAAAGAGACGTCCGGGAGTTGCCTGTGGTTACTTCGAGGACAACTTTCTTTTGGTGTCACTGCGAAATTATCATAAGTAGAGTGCCTTTGTTCTTTTAGCAGCTATACAATTCGGGATGTCACGGTAAAATTATCGCACGTAGCATTTTACACCTGTGGTGTCACTGCGAAATTATCATAAGTACAGTGCCTCTGTTTTTTAAAAGCCACACAATTCGTAATGTCACGGCGAAATTATCGCAGGAAGCGATTTACATCTCGAACGCTTAGAGCCAGAAGTGGCTATGTCCATTTTTGGTGAAATCGGGTTCCCCTCACCAAAAGGGTGCCCATGAGGCATATTTTTAGTGTCACGGATGTCTATGCCATATCTCTTCATTAAGAAAAGAATTGGCATGAAAATATACGGCATAGACACCCGTGACACTAAAAATATGCCTCACGGGCACCCACTTTGTGTGTGGATGGAACCCGATTTCGACAAAGATGGACATAGCCACTTCTGGCTCTCAGCCCTCGACCTGTGGTGTCACTGCAAAATCACCAGAAGAGTTTCTCGCGTCCTTCCTTACTAAAATATATAACTCTAGTGTGCGACTGCAAAATTATATTACGTAGCATTCTGTTCTCTTCTCTCTGGGAAACAAATTCTGATGCCGTAACTGTACACTTACAACAAGTACAGCTGCTTTGGTCGTCATATGATTATAATTTATACCCATGGTAGCAGCGGACCTTGCGTGCTGCACAGTTGTGCTGAAGCGCCCGGGAACAATCCCCAGTCCAGGTGAGCAAGGCGCTCGGCGCGCTGAATAAGCAAATTTGTTTGGTGCGCATAGCTGCCATGGGGGTACTTACCTTAGAGTGAAGGGGGGGGGACTCGGGTTGTTAAACCTTCCGATAATGCGTCATAGTTCTTAGCGACGAGTGGTCGGTTGCAGTTGTACTTACTCCTCTGGTGCCAGTTCGTCTATATCTGTCACACGCACCAGTGCGTGTGGGTTTCAAAGAAAAGGGCGCAGTCAAAGTTGATATGCCTTTAATTTAAACATTATTTCTGGGCCAGCACAGTGAAATTCCCAGGAATTAACAGTTTTTTCCATAGTTTACTAATAAGTAGCAACGATACGCAGCTCAAACATACAAACCAAATTTATTGGATAGGCCAAGTCTTCAACACTTGATCCCCACCAGTTAGAAATTCCAAAACGGTGGAGTGAAAGAACTGAACATAATAAAACTTCTAACGTCCAAAGTTACTAAGAGGCATTCGTTGTAAATTTGTAAATTAAGTCTCCATATGGCGGGTGAAACGCTAAAAACACACGAAAGAGAAGCGCAATACTCAACGAGTATCGTTTATATCAGTCAAAACAAACGTATAACATCAAAGTTACTGTACACCTCGCCAAGTGTATTTCACACTATTCGTATCATCATTTATGTCGCTCAATCAAGCGCAAGTTATTGCCCGCCAATCATGATCAAGTCTTAAAAAGACTTAGGGTATTCGGCAGACCCTATTTGTTCTACATCCTTGATAACAAGAAGTGCTTCAAACATTTACAACTCAAAAAACAACATCAAACAGCGCAGAACTTCGTCAATACAAGCAATGAATAACCATCCATGACAAATACCTAATAAAACCGCTTCTATTGATACAATTACCGCCCCATAGCAACACGGAAGATCTGGTGTCCAATCAGCAATATTATGCAGAATCTCGAGAGAGACTGGACTGTCCCTCAATACTCAAACCTTGTTCAAGTTTAAAGACATTATAAATATGTATGTTCGGAGAACCTCGCAGAATGCTCCAGAACACGAGAAATTTATGTATAAGATGTATACATATATACAATCCATTCATCTGATAGATAACCAATTCACAGCCTCCAAATTTGGTGAAACAGAAAATTGAATAAAAGAATCAACCGTTTAGTAGCGTTCTCGTTAAACCAAACTCGTATATACACTTTATTATACAGTATATAATGGGTGAAAATCCACAATATGTCCATCAAATAGCTTACTTTGGCCGTCACTAGTCGGCACAGCGCATGCACGCTCCTCGGCCATGCAGCGATCTTAGCTCATACCGCGAGGTTCCACTTTATAAGGAGATGGATGAAGACCAGGAGGGCAGTACGAATCATATATTAAAATCGAACGTTTCGGGTATCGTACCCATCATCAGCGATACTGTAGCGATAAAATACGAAAAATTTACTGGCCGAGACTAAAATTTACAGTACAATAGCAATGAACAATTATAGAATGACAAAAAAAAAAGCTAACGGTTGATGATATATTTAACGGATATGCAGATTGTGCTTCATTGAGAGGATCGAGGCTTCAATATTTGTAAGTTGAAGCCTCCTCTCAATAAAGCACAATCTGCATATCCGTTAAATATCATCAACCGTTAGCTTTTTTTTTTTTGTCATTCTGTAATTGTTCATTGCTATTGTACTGTAAATTTTAGTCTCAGCTAGTAAATTTTTTGTATTTTACTTCTACAGTGTCGGTGATGATGGGTACGATACCCGAAGCGTTCGATTTTAATATATGATGATTCGTACTGCGCTCCTGGTCTTCACCTTCCTAACGAACCTGCGATGCAGAAGATTCTTGGATATAATTGGTTCCTCTTTTATTCGCTACATTTATATATTTTGTATACAGCTGCAACAATCAGCGAAATCCAAACAAATTTATATCGATATAATTTGGTTTAAAGAAGTACCGTGATACTCATACGTCCTAGCATGAACACGTCGGTCTTGCTAATACAACCTAACAAATAGCTAGTAAGTGCCAGAATATCAGAAAAATGCATTAGTTATCTCATGTTATTTCGCATACAAAATGAGAGCCAATTTCAATTTAGAGAAATCCATTAGGCAGCTCCCTATACTACAATTTTTTCTTTCACTACTTTCTGTAAACTGTCTTTTTTATTATTCATTTCACTTATTACTATCATATTACATTGTATTCTTTATAAATGTACCACATGTTATCTTCTAGTGGATGCTGCCTGATTGTCTTTTCCAGGGCTTCAATTCCTTTAAAACAAAGTTTAACAAACAACACGTGGAAGGAATCCCTATGGGAAAAATCCCTACGGCCAACTCGTCGTAACGCCACCGCAGCCTCAGCACCACTCGGCCAAAGTCCGCAAGAAACCACTAAGCACTCTCAAAAATTCAACCCTGAAAGCTAGCGCAATTAAGCCGCATCCATGGCTTTAATTAGAACATTGAGACGCTATCCAATTTAAGCTGGACAATAGGAGAACTGTTACAGCTCCTTTTAAAGTATCGAAGGTATTTGAAAGCGAAAAGCAGAGAAAGCGGGCCAGAATGAGAAGCTTGGCTGTCAGGTTCCAGAACGCTAATGGCACCTCGTTAGAGCGCTCCAGCCAAAGCCTGCGCACTCGATGAAATGTTCCCAGTCGCGCAAATGCAACAACTTTAAGCTAATGTGGAGCGCATTGCGTCCATGTGCGGGGCCGTATTTGCGCAAGTGCGAAATGAGTATCAAGTGTTTAGTAAACACAAAATGTAAAAAAATAGGAATTCTGAAAGGATGCAAACCGTGAACAAACAAATCAAAAGCTGTGAAATGGAATAAGTGCAAATTGCACAATGTAAATTATGGAATATACGCAAACTGTGGAATATATGTAAGCCGAATAGTAAATGCGAACTGCAGAACAAATATAAACTACGGTATGAATAGCACTACGGTGTAAAGAAACACGAACTTTGTAAATTGAAGACAGTGAAAGCTATGAAATAACACAACCTGTGAAATAAATACAAACTGTGTAACACTAAAAGCGAAATAGCTGTAGCCATAACATAATAAAACTTGAGACTAGAGTGCTTGCGGATATACCACAATCTGCCACATAGCACAACACCACGTGACAGCAGTCTGACGGGCGCCTAAAACAGTGTTAAGTAATTAATATCCACAGAAACGTGTTTTATTTTTTGAGTAGCTACTACGTACCGTATGTTACCACATGGATGAAACATAAATAGCAACTGCCACATGCAAAATGGATCAAATTCTCAGTAAATGTAGGAGTGACAAATTTTACTGGAGCCACTACTTACTATCTACCAGATGCAAGAGCAACGTAATTTTTACAAGTTTCAATGGTGCAAATGTCCTCGATTTTGGGCTAAGCAAATGTTCCACATTATCTGTTGGATGGATTAATATAAGTTGACATAGCCTATGGCCTACAACCCGCCCTTCCATACTAATGGGAAGAGTAAAGCAATGACAGCCATAAATTACGCATGTGAAGAAAATACCCACAATATAGGAGAGACAAATTTAACCAGTATCTATTTTGAGTTCTATGAAGACAGAGCACTGCAATAATAACCACAAGTTACGTGAAACGAATTCACATTATACACGAGGGACAAATCTAAGGCCAATATCTATTCTGAGTTACCTGAGGGAAGAGCATTGCAATAACAGCCACAAAATTCAATAGAGCAAATTTCAAACTAAGGCCAAATGTTGACCCAAGTCAGTGCCGGCACCATCCAGAAGGGCATGGGATGCCCCCAGATATCGGAATTGGGCCATAACCGTGAGTGAGGATGCCAAATGAGTCAAGTCAGCTCGTTTTGATGAGGAGAGCAGATGCAAATAGCCTACATAACGGATTGAAATTGATATCGTCCAATAAGGAAGCGGATCAGGAAGGAAATCGGCCTTTCAATGGCCGTAAAAAGTTGACCCCCGAAACGGCAGGTTGGAGCACAGCACAAATTGCCGCGCGCGATGACGGAAACTTTGGCCATAGTGCGCACGGAGCGCCGTTTGTTTGAGTTAGACACCAACGATTACATTTATTGCTTTACGATTGATTGAAACGAGATTTACGGAAGGCAACTGCAGCGTAATTTAGTAGAAGTTTATAGAAGAGTAATCAGGTAAGGTGACCTGTTAGTTGGCTTACGACTCACTGGAACGAGATATACTGCAAGCAACTGCGCCGTAATTTAGTAGAAGTCTACACTGGAGTCATCAGTTAAAGTACAGTTATGTCAGAGGGTTAAAGGTGAGGGGATTAAAACGAGGTATATATATAATTAAGGAAATCGAAGCGCAATTTAGCAGACAGATATAAATAGCAGAAGAGCTGCGTATCTAGATCACAGCCATTGCCATCAGTTACTTACTTAGAATAAACAATTAACTGCAAACTGGTACACTAGCGACAACTTCAGCGTGATCAACTTGACAGTTACTATATGAAAACCAGATTAAAAAATCAGCTGATTCCCAACAAGATGAAATGGACGAGTGGTGTAAAGTTTTAACTTCACTGAGAGTGTCGCATTCCTTTTTTCGCAACAGACAAAGAAGCGAGCGTTGAGTTGAACCATGATTCCGTGAATTGAAAAGCCCATCAGTTTGAGTTCATTAAAGATCAACAGAAGAGGAAGAAAAAGAATTAGCAGACCTTTACCATCGAAGACTTTTTACTGGACATCACAACTCGTTGAACAATCTTAAATTTTCATGCGATTATTTGATATTATCCAGTGCCGCCTCTATTGATATTGGACAAATGTCTATATTTTTCCCGAGGCCACGCTATACACTCGCATACGCAACTTGCTTAACGATTGCGCAGCTCGCAAATTGTCCCGTCATATACCAATTAGGAGGAAAATATGTTTTTGCAACGGGGAATATTCTAATGTGTCACATTAAGGAAAATAAGTTGTACAATATCTCCGAAGTCATTTATTTATAGAAAAATTTCTGTTCAATTTGCCGAAGTCCTACTCGACCAGGGGCTCCCAACCACGGGTGCTCGCACCCCTTGTAGGTGCGAGATCACCTTTTCCACGGGGTGCGAAACTTTGATAAAATAGAGTTGGAGAGATAAATTTGTACTCAAATTTGGTGTAAATTTCATCATTACCTTGCATCAAATGAGTTATTGTTGCTTGGGGTACGAGAACATTCTAAACGTTTTCTAGGTGTGCCAGAGGGTAGGGAGGGTAGGGAGCCACTAATAGAGGGGGAGATGGCGCATTGAGCAGGAGTGCGGAAAACGTCTGTAAAGGAAATTTGAGATCAGATAGGCAAATGAAACTTGTGCATGCACCGAGATTATGCAAAACGAAAGAAATTGACGCTTAAACGAAAGCCATTGAGCCGTGATTGAGCAAACAGCAGCCGTTACAAGAAATATATTGGAGGAGATGCAGCATTGAGAAAGACTGGGGGTAACGTTTTAAAAGGAAATTTTAGCTGAGATTGACAAATAAAACTTGTGCATGTACCGAGATTAAAGAAAAAGAAAAAATTGAAGCTTAGACGGCAGCAATCGAGCGTTAATTGTGAAATTGGCAGCCGTTACAAGAAACATATAGGGCAGCTATAGGGGCTCCCAACCATGGGTAACTCGCACTCCCTGGGGGTAAGAGATTATCTTCCAATGAGCGCTGAAATATCTTGGGTAAAATAAGGTTGAACATTTAAATTTGCTCATAAATTCTGCGTAAATTTCATCTGTCTCATCAGATGAATTTTCATTTTGTAGGGGGTGCGAGAACATCGTAGAAGTTTTGTACGGGTGCCAGGCCTGGAAAAGGTTGGCTACGGCTGTACTAGACCTATAAACCATTAGTCTCAACTTCTGCCCGAAGACGCTTCAAAAATGGAGTAACCAAGGCACGCAGCTGGGAGTGGCTGCTTCAGCGATGAAAAAAAATCAACACGGAATTACTTGAAGACAATAATGGTTCCGATGCTTGTAAAAGTGCAACAGTAGTTTAAAAATGGCATGTGGCATTTCCAACAAAATGGCGCTTCGTACACAAGACGAAGGACGCAAGGATGGTGCATCAGCAATTTGCCCTCCATACTCGTAAGGTTTTTTGCGGCTCTCATCTTCTTCCGACCTCAACCCGATGCGCTTACTTACTATGGTCCATCCATGACGCGAAGGCTTATGCAAAAACACACAAAACCCAGGATGGCCTGAAGCGAGCTCTCCTTCGTGCATGGGCTGAAATGGACAGAATAATGAGCGAGCCTCGATTAATCCTTGCTTTGAAGAGTTTTCGAGCAATAGTTGAGGCTAAAGGAGGTCCCTTCGAGTAGGACATCGGCAAATTGAAAAAAAAAATCATTCTAGAATGAAATGATTTCGAAGATTTTTGAATTTTCATTCTCCTCAATCAAGCAAATTAATGTATCGGCAGCACACACCAGTGCGGGTGGGTTTCCCAGCTGAGGTTGACCGTATAACTTTACGTTGCAAAACATAGCAAAAGTCTGTAGCGCAGGTACGGTGGCATGAACGACGTGTGAGTTGCACATCCTCACATTAAGTTCTGCTAGCGATTGTATAGCGTGATCCCGGCATATAACGTGCAAGCACCTCCCGTCAATAACTGATTGGTTAGAATCACATTTTAAAAAACAGGAAAATTAAACCAGCAATTCTGTATAAAAACCCAAAAGTATGATCAAATTATGAACGAACTTCTCTGTCGCGCATTTAACAAAAAAAAAATAGATAACATTTTTCATGGAAGCAGTGCACAATAGAGCTTCGAAGCAGGCAGTCCAGCCATCACCAGCAAGCGCGCTACTTTAGTTTCCATGGAGCCCAGTCTGACTTTGATTTTCACGGGATGGCGCATTTCCTGCCACAGAGCGAAGTCAACCGAGTGAGTAACCGAAATTGCGCCTGTCTGGGTATTTCACTCGTTTCATTGCCAGCCCCGCCTGTCACATGCGCGTTGCAGATGCAACGGATGCGTCCGAGAGGCCGACGCGAGGGCAGAGATCTCTTTACAGCTCCTGAGGTGCGATAAAACTCGGGATTTCATAGAGTGGAACTAACAAACGAGAGGGACAGATACACAACAAATGCAAAAGCACAATCGCGCTTTCATCTCAACCCAATGAGAACCAAATAAAAGGTGAGTTTCTGGAAATAATGGAATTCTTTGAAACGTTGCGCATGACTTGGGTTCCTCCGTTACAGAGTTCAAAGTCAAATCTAACCTCTGCAGGAAATTCTTTACAAAAAATGGCTATTATTTAACTAGTGGCATTCCCTAAATGAATAACAACTAGCATATCAAAGCAAAAGAAATCATACACAACTACAGAAATTGCGAATGAAAAATATCCGTTAAGTAAAAATTTAAAAATCAACAATGAAATATAGAGTCTTTACATATGGAGGAAGCAGAACAGTAACGGGGGCAGTTGCAATATTCGTTTCAGCAGCGCCGCAAAGCTGGCAGGGCAATGAGCCGAGCGTCAGCAGCTCGCAACTGACAGCCACAGGCCCGGGTAATCGTTCGGAAAATCTCCGGACGAGATTGGCGGAGAAGCGCCCCTTAAAATGCGCGTCGTCCTCTCGTCTAAAGTGACGACTACGTGCGGCGCAAACATTCCGCTGGGCGAAATTTGGGCGCCACCGCTGAGCGAAATGTGGGAGCCTCCACTGCTGCCACTGTGGCCTCCCGCACTGTTGCCTGGAGCCGCCGCCCCCCCCCCCCCAGCAGTGCTGCCACTGGGTCCTCCCAGACTGCTACTACTACTACTGTAGCCTCAAGCCCAACTGCTGCTACTGAAGCTGCAGTACTGCTGCTGTGCCGCCCAAACTACTACCACTAATTGCCCAGTCTATTGCCACTAGGGCCTCCCGAACAGAACAGCAAAGAGCTTGACACTGACCCGTAACCCGGAGGGAGAACTGGAATTACCAATACCTACCGGAATCGCAGCACGACGAAAAAATTCAAACTACACATAGGCGATCTGCAGAGACACTGCGGCATAGGAAGCACAAGGGAATCGTATCGTAACAACTGTGAACATCGAAAGTACTCACAGGCGATCTGCAGGGACGCGTTGGCAGACCTGGCGGTGCCGTACCGGTTGGCGGCCTCGCACCAGTACACTCCGGCGTCGCTTTCTTTCTTACTCTGCCACACCCGGAGGATGAAGAGAGACCCCGTAGGCAGCAGCACCCGGTGGGGGGACTTGGGCAGTGGGGCCCCGTCCTTGTACCATGTGATGGTGGGGGGCGGCCGGCCCTCAGCACCACAGTTGAGGGTTACGGGATCGTTGCGAGGGACCGTCCAGTTCGTGGGATGGTCGATGATTCTTGGTGAACGAGGATCCGCTGCTGTGGAAGGAGAGTTGGACCGATCAGAATTGAAACTGAAAGGAGCACAGCACAAATATATAGTAATGAGAGTTGCTTTGGTAAGCAATCTATGAGTTAGGGTAGCTAAGTCAAACTAATTTCTGGTTGGGTTAAGTGAGGCTAGGTGAGATTTTGTCACGTTATATTTTCATGTTATTACAGGTTAAGCTAGGCCAGGTGGTTAGTCAGTTTAGGCTAACTTACGCGAAGTTAGGGTAGCTAAGATCGGGTTATGTTATCACGTGATTATATTATGTAACCCAAGGTTAATTAGTATAACAGCCTCGTCCCTAAAATATACGTCTGGGACTTTTTCAAAGTTCAAAACTTGGGTATCTCTAAAAACTATGAGCGTAGGTTGCATTCGGCTAGGCTAGATCGCAACGCGAAAATTGATGCATAATTTTTTTTTTTTTTTTTTAAAGTTAATGGACAACATTTATTCAATAACATTTCTTTCAATGGAAAATTGCAAGAATGAAAATTATGTGCACTGAATGTTTAAATTAAAAAAAAATTAGAACAAAAAACGTGAAACATTGTTGTAGTATGTACTGACAGAGAAAATTGCTCGTAATAATCGACAGTAGCAACACGTTTGCGAAGACTGAAAGAAGTAAGTGCCTGTCTAGTGACGGAACATATTGTTCACAAACAAGAGACATTTCTGGTCATATCTCTGCGGAGACATAAAAGTAATACAGAGGAGTCTGGTCACACTTTGTTGAAGCCACAACTAACATAAGAAATTCTAGCCTGTGCTAGGTTCATCCATAACCATAAATAGAGCAAATTGGGCACCAGTCGGCGACGCGACAATTAAAGCATTCAGAAGTAGTCTCAATTGACGAGCAATTTAGCGGTCATTATCAGAGAACAAAGCTAACGTCACGTATTGTAACTGAATGACATTCTTCGCCATGCTAAATGAAATATCTTGATTCAGCATTATGCCAAATCGCCACTAAAAAAACACTTTTCGACGTAAAATAACATTTTGCGTTGCGATCATTCAAAGATTACTTTATACGAAGTGAAATTTTGAAATAACAAGTGCATTAAGTAACAGCTAATGGCATTGTAGACAGGATACGCCGAGTACACAACATACGCCGCGGTTTCCTCGATTATAGCGTATTAGTTGCTACGAGCGACCCGCCTCGAAGCTATGCGATAGCAGTCGTGTCATGTTACCCGTTAGAGGGCGGCTCCCATCACAGTTTCTCGGGAAAAATGCGAACGAACTAGGGGAAATTCTTCCAGTATCGTGAGGAGAAAATTTTCTGTCATACAGGACTTTAAAAAAAAAGAATACGGCGATATATTGACCGGAATGATACAGTAATGAACGTAGTAAAAGTATGCTGAAAATTAGACATCGTGCGATGCTATCAAAAACACCTTGAAAAATAAAAGGTAATCGTCTAATAGGCATGAGTCTCTGAACGATGGCTTATTAGCATATTCCAGGAGTTCTATATAAGTCAACATCAATATGAAAATACGCGCACAGCTCTTAACAAACGAAAAATATTTCCAAAGAAAAGCGAAAACATTGCTCCTCACTCCACTGCCCCTGGATACATAGGAACCCTAAACATCAGTCCAACCGAGAAAACAAAAACGCAAAATAACAGGGAAACAATAGAACAGCTTGGGGGAACAATCGTGAGTGCGATCTCTAGGACAGGTTCACAGATAACACCTGTCCAACAACTGAAAGGGCAGCTAAGTAATAAAGGAGTCTTCAAGTAACTTTATGGCGACGTTGTCAATGCGATTGCACCAGCAGGTTGGCAGACAATACCGCTACAACTGAAGGAAGAAAGTTACTAGATAATTAGGGATATTCGAGCAACTTGAGGCTGCATCACCTATGCGATCTCCATTATATGTTAACTCAAAACACCGATCCGACCGAGGGAAGAATGCCACAAAATAATTGAGAGTATTCGAACAAACTGACATAGCTGCCGTCAATGCGATCTCCAAAAGAAGTCTGCAGACAACACTATTCCACAAGTCCCCTACATAATAAGGGAATATTCGAACAACTCGACGAAGGCACCATCAATGCGATCCAGAGCATGTTCAGAGACAACACAAGAAGAAGCCCCAAAGTTCAATCTTAATGACTAAAGGGGTGCTGCTGTCGTCGCTGATGGAGTGTCTGGAATACACGCTCACTTTTGTGGGACTCACTCAAGAGGACTCGAAGTGCACTCGAGAACCCCTCAGCTCCAGCAAAAATTCATAGTTTTACGCGCATGCATTCGACTCGCATTCGTCATTCGCGAGACGCGAATGCCAAAAAGAGTCGAGGGAAAAGTTAATTGCCATCAGCAGTGAAATTCATCCACCGGGATCTTCCGATAGCGCCAGCAGACTATACCACGCAGCCTCTTTGTATTTGGTTTCTGGAGACCAGGTGCTTTGGTTCCAAAAGAATGTGTAGAAAGATATTACAGGGAAAAATGGCGTTGGAAGCTTTCGGACCCTCAACGTCTAGAAATATATTCTGTGAAAAGAAGTGTTCCAGGCTTTTGGACACTTAATATCTTGAAATATATTTCGCGTAAAAGAGATGTTCGGCGCTTTTTGACACTCTCGCGGAAATTCTATCAAGAACGTTAAAGGTTGTAGACCCGTGCAAGAAGTAAAATGCACTTCACGCCTCGACAGTGTCGAGGCATTTTTAGACATCAAGATTACTTCGTTTTCCTAGCAAAAATAGTCATGGCTAGGACACGGAGCAACAAACCGTGCTACAGAAAAATTCAAAGTTCATTTACTTACTAGCAATAATAATTAATAATCTTTATCACGTATTCATTGAAATATTACAAGGTACACAAAAGAAAGCAGCTGATCTCTAAGTTATAACAAAACAAAAGCTATATCGCATTAACCCTACATTCTAGACCTTATTACGCTCCGCTGCTTGGCCTCCGTCTGGCAGTAGTATTCGTGGTCATAGCAAATATACGTTAGATCGTTTGTAGCCCGGGTCGTTATGGACATCTCTCACTAACAGACTATATTGTCCCACCTTACAATTAGTAATACAATGCTGAAGTTTCATTGAGACAGCGATGTGGTCAGGCGAGCTGACACAATCCCTATTGTTAAGATGAGCCAATGTATTTGAGAGAAACATGGAAATATCGGGAAAATAGTGTTATATTCTAAGAATATATCAAGTACAGTACTAAACAGCAATGCCGGGCTTGGATTGAAGTCTCCCATAATACAGATTTTCGCAGTCGCTGTTGTTTTGAATATATCTGCCAATATTGCAATATATTATGGGGGATTGTTAACATCATAATACGCATCTGGCAGACACGCGTTTCAAACATGACTACAGTTTGTCTAATATGTTAGACCAATTATTCTCGAATCGTATTTACACACCTTCAGATATTTGGAAATCTTATTAGACCATACGAATGAGAGACCACCAGTTGCCCTACCGACATGAACTTTCTCGGTACTGTCCACTCCCGAAATTGAAAATTACCTGTACGGTTTTACGTGAACTGCCCTCGAAGTCAAATAGCCACGTTTCCTGAAGCATCAGTATATCACATTTGGTAAAAAGTAACGCGACATGAGTATTCTAGCTTTTATATCAATAACAGTAAAAGGTACAGACACGTGAACACGTACTAGCATACCCGGGTGTCGAAAAGGACTGTAAAGAATTTGAGAATTTTCGATTTTTAATTATGACAATTTCGTTACTAATTTGCTGATCAAGGATGCGTTGCAACTGATAACTTTAAAGAACTTAAGAGTTTAGCACTCTAGTCCGAAGTTCTGTGGAACGGCGCCAACAGTACCTTCAGTGACACGTAGAAAAATAATTCTTTTTAGCATGCAGTATTTCACTTATCATGAATACGTGTTCCGTCGTATCCTGGATACGCCATGATATTTTAATCGAAGCAATAACTATGCTCAAGCGAAAAGTATTTCATCACAGAAAGAAGTCAAATTGGAAGAAACTAACTAAACTTTTACTATTTCGGCTAACTAATTTGAAAAATTTAGGGCAATGATTGGGGCAGATAAAATTAAGTACATCACGAATCAAGAAGTGACTGGTGCCGCTAACGGATGCTTCTGTGAAGAGATAGCGCGGAAAGAAAATTACCGAGTGCCCCTAAAAGAGCACGGGCCATCTTGCTTGGTGACAGGACTTCTATTAAATACAGAAATGACAATACAAGTAGGGAAGTGAATAGGAACTAGTCCTATCATCCCCAACCTAAAGAAAAGTGCATTTCATGCGGTGAAATTCCAAAAAATAATTTACCAATAAAAAAAGAGATATATCAAACTGGAACGAAAGCGTATAAAAAATAAATACCGTAGAAGTTGAGCGAGCGCGATATTGGTGCCAAACGTACGATAAAAATCTTTGTGTCAAGACTAAATACAACAACAAAATACGAAAAAAGTAAAGTAAAAAGAAGAGGAAACCAGGAGCCAGCACTGCTGTCCCTAATTTCGGAAATTGCCATTTATGTAGCGAAAAGCCAATAGTGTAATAATAGAAAGACCGCCAAAAGAATTTAAAGTTTGCAGCATACGCAAACAACGCGCTGCAGCGTTGTTGCTAACAAATGCATACGCTTTATAACTCCCGGAATATGTGCTCTTGCGGAAAATAGGTTGTGATATAAAAACTGATAATGGTATGATATAATTATGTAAGATTTTTTTCGTTCCTTTTAAGGAACCATAGACCACACTGTATGGTGTGGTCTATGAAAGAACTTATAAAAACGTAATATTTGAAAGCAACAACCGCCTGTAAACATTGACGACCAGACCACGCTATGAATAGTGTGTAAACATACGTAAATAAAGGAATAATTTTTAAACGCACAATACCCGGCGACGGCGAATATGACTTTTTTATTGTATTAATAAATGTGCTTCAAAATACCTGCAGATTTCTGGGGAGCAAGTTGGACTAATACCGGGAAAATAATGGCTGCTCGCGTTCTTTGCGTGTCTTCATAGCTCCACTGTATATGGAAAATACAGATCGTTTGTTCCGTTGATTTTCAACGGAATTTGGTCGAGCAGACCGAGCTGCTGAAGTTTAGATATCAATTGTGAGCAGTGTCTTTGCCGAGCAAATGTTTGACAGAACAAGAAATAAATAAATTCGATTTATTATCTCGTCTTAGTGCTCTGCACAACATAATAGAGGTGCCGCCCCCTGCAATACATTTGGACGCATGAGAGTGCTAAGAGAAGCTGTAAACAACATTTTATATGAATTTCAACGCACGCAAGAAAAGATAAGTGCATACAAATACGAGGTAACATACTTTTGACATCATCTGCAACCGGGTCTATTTTTAGCCTATCGGTTTTCAACACACCGGGACAGGATGGCCACCCAGTCTCCAGCCTGGCCTAATTTTCGCTATTTTCCTCAAACCTGATAGAAAATGCATAAATATACATACGACTACACAACGGACATTACAATGTTTGACCGTAAACAACAATATGATACCAGCGCATGAATTTGCACGCAAGAGGTACAATCGTTACAGAAGTTTTGGGAGGACCGAAAAGTGTCTAGTTACATAGAAAGCAACATTTTTTGCCAAACGTTCGTAATTTATTTTCATTTTCCTTTTAATCTTGCTGCAGGAGGTTATCATGCGCCATACGCTGCGATCACACTGTCCGCATTTAACTCTACATCAGCTGTTCAAAGCGATTTGAAATTAAAAAAAAAAAAATTGTGCAAAATAACTGGATGACCGGATTTACAGAGTCAACTAATTACAGACATCATTTTATGACGCCCTAATTTGATGTGGACAACAATCATTTCTTCCAAATTTAGGAGTAAGATACTAAGACGCTCTACAGTGATGTATCAAACAATTACACGTTTTGATCTGATTAGTTCTTTCACGACCAGAAGGTTCACGTAACACAGTTGGGCCACCATTGTTTACTCTATCAGTATGCTACGGCAATGTAGCGACTAATAAAAAATAGCTAAATTTTAGCATGAGAGGAATAACAATCGAGATATCATATTGAAAACCTAGAGATTTCAAACGGGCCTCCTATATGGGCTTCCTATATAGGACTAAGTCTACCATACGCTGAGGGTACTATCGGTGCTGGCGTATTTGCTTTATAGAAAGGATAATTTGGAATAAACTTGACGTCAGGCAGCCGAGGCAGAAACTGCAAAACTTGTTAGGCCGGGCCAGGGCTAAGCGCATTGCAGTGGAAGTTTTGCATTACAAGTTATCAGGGCGCGCAGGTGTTTACCAGAACCGATAGATGACAGGCACAAAATTTGAATTCGCCCACTGAACAAACAAAGTTGCCTTCCGCTCGTAATTTTTCCGGATCGGGATTCTAGCGATGAATCCCGGGGGAGCTTTTCGGCCGAAAGCCCACCGTCGCTTCGGCATGTTTACGAGGGAAATTGGACAGTCACGGCGAACAAGAAGAGAAAAAGGCTGGGATTTCAGAGACTTATTTACCTATAGCCTGACAGGTTCTATTCACTCATAGGATGTATATTAGGCTCAATGAAATACAAGCAGACATCGTTAGGTTCTCGCGGCTCGCCAGCCAACAGAGGGATCTTTTCTAGGGACGAGGCGACAGCTGTCGCAGTCAAAGGCCTCAAAAATTGAGATCAGACAGCCAAAAATCGTCCAAATAATTTTAAAATTTGTTCCTAGAGAGAAATTTGTCAACAAGGAAAAAAGCGTTCAAGAAGATAGAATAATTTGCTCAGGCATTTCCATTAGTCAGTGACCATCAATGCATTATATAAGGAATAGCCAACTGTACTTTATTGGGAGTTATATATCTTCAAAAATCAGCCTCTTGAACTCACATTCAACAGCATCTTTTACTTATTTCACTGCAAAATTCAGGAACACAATAATGACTTTTCCCAGTCATCTGTCTGACTCGAACCTCTGACGCGTTCGTATTTGCCTGATGACAAAAAAATGTATAAAACTCGGAATACATAAGTACATCTACGACGTAGATGTACGAATGCAAAAATGGAAAGTATACATCACAAGCTGGCCAACAACCTTCGCTAACTACGTACCTCACATGAATGCCGATACACCCCAAATAGGCTACAACAGCACTTATTCTATTACCTAACAGTAAGCACAAATACCGTAGTCTCCACCGCGCTTCTCTTTATGGATTGTAGCTTAGTATATTGACTATTATTACTGTTGTTCTTATTAAATGTAACGTGAGCTGCATTTTTAGATTAGAGTATTCTTCCGCGTCACAATCATGCTTACGCGTGTAGAATCTGTTGCAAGCGAAATGGCATACAAAGAGCTTCTCTGATAGGCAATAACATACGCCTACTCGAGCACTCAGAGAGCGCATATCTCCGCCAAGCAAGGCAAAGGCAAAGACAAATTAAAATCGGTTCTGAAACTATGATTTCCTTTGTATCAACGCTAAAATCATTTGTGCCTTTTGGCGGTAATAACAGCTTCTGTAATTTAGTTGAAGATCCGTTCATAACTTTTCGAGTTATGCTGCTAATAAACATGCCTCCTCCTAACATGCCTGACAATGCCTCTAAATTTCGTTGCATTCCATGATTTTTTTTTTAGTTATCTTAGTGACAGACAAACAGCCAGACAGACAGACAAACTCGACGAAAACAACCTCCTCGACGGAGGTTATAACACAAGTTGGCAATTTGCTTCGTACAACACATGACGCACAAGTTGACAGTGCTAACTACCATTATTATTATCATCATTATATGTACAGCTATAAAATCGTTGTTATTGCAAGAGAACTCCTCGCTCTACAACAGCTTAGGAATCATACTGCAAATAGCTGAAAGCTACGCATGATTTAGCATTCACTAATACTTAAATTATTCCGCACATACGCCAGCGGTGCTCATTATGAAACTACAGTAAACTATACCATTACAACTAAAATTAAAATTTACAAACGAAAATATGAACACGATTGCCCCACCCATATAAAAGATTCCGAAAAAATAATCTCCATAGGAAGAAGATAACAAGCCTCTACAGCGTCACAACTGTTGCCATTTTCTTGCTTCAATCCAGTGAAAAGTTCCTTAGGGAAGACTAGACATAACCGTAACTTTACTGAAGATAGCGACGATACAGATCAGGCAAGTTACGCTGCATGGCCCCCCCTCATTTGAGCATTATCTTGGCCGGGTCTGATCTCGCTTACCTCGAGCTCACTGGACGTTATTGTCAACGCTATCATATGAGAAGGGATATCTACGAGGCAGCCTAGTTGGTCGGCAACCGCCGTTTGTCTTGCCTGCATTGTTTGATGATTGCTGCAGAGCCGGAGACTATTGCAATGGGCTGCTCGCCCTGCAGACTTTACGACGCAACTTCGGGACAAGCGCGGCTGAAGAAGAACACCAGCTACACTCTTAATACAGAGGTCTCTCCAGAGCTGCCAAGACAGTGGCTCGGTCCTACCGATTAAGGTATCTCCGCAACTAAATGATTGACTAAAAGTATGGATAATGAAAATGTAGAGCTAATAGTCTCCACTACAGTGGCTAAGGTCCTATCTAGTGGAATATTTCCTCAACTATACGATTAGTTAAAAATATGAACAGTGGATATGCACTGGCAGAGTTAACAGTTTTCGGAACAGTGACTGAGATCTTAGCTGTTGAGGTGTCACGGTAACTATGTGTTGAACTAAAAATATGAACAATGGAAGTGTAGAGCTAATAGTTTCCATGACAGTGACTGAGGTCCTATGCCTATATTGGTGAATTTCGAAAACTAAATGGTTAACTGAGAAAATAACATTTGTGGCGTAAGGCTAGCAGTTTCCGAGATAGAGGCTGTATACAGGCCTTCAATAAGATGGTAAGTACTCGACCAATAAATAATTTACCTAGAACATAATAAAACTAATACTGGGCTAAGACCAACCATGGCAGTGGCTGTTGGAAGGTTCAATTGAAGTATCAAAGCAACTAAATAAATAGTATAGAAAATGGGAGCGACCATAGGGCAGACCTAAGCATTACCATAACCTTCATGAGGGAGGCTGTCCATACATATCGTGGCCTTACTCGCACCGTATACTGATACACGCAATTAATACTTTGCACAGAATATGACAGTATTGCTAAGCCGATCAGGTGAGGAGACAATTAAAATTAATCTTAGCATAGAAAAAATGAGGTGAATAATTTGCTAAGCCGCCACGACGCACACAGAAGTGAGGAGATCACTCGCGAGTTCACACAGAAGTGGGGTAAAAGGTCACTGGCGAGGTCACCCAGAAGTGAGGGAAAAGGTCACCTGCGAAGTCAGACAGCAGTGGAGGAAAAAGTCACTTGCGCGGTCACACAGAAATGGAGGAAAAGGTTACTTGCGAAGTCACACGGGAATGGGGGGAAAAGGTCACTTGCAAAGTCACACAGAAATGGAGCACAATGTCCCTCGCGAGGTCACACAGGAGAGAAGGAAATAGTCACTTGCGAAGTCACACAGATGTGAAGGAAATGGTCACTAGCAAGCCCACACAGGAGTAGGGGAGAAGGTCACTTGCGAGGCCACACAGAGGCTATAAATTGTAACACTGAAATAGTGAAAGTCAAGTCCGTGGATGAAGAATCTGTAATTGCATACAAAACTGTTCACAACAGTGCTAGGTGCGCGGAAAAAGTCTACACACAGAAACTGTGTGTTTATAGTTATCCATAGAAGGTAAAGCTAAACAAAAACCTCAAAATTTACATAACGTTTACTCCATAAAAACGATTAATGAAAAATTCCGTGAATAGGGAAACTACAGCAAAAGACAATCAGATATATTGCATTTAATATGTCTCAGGAGAAGCTAAAATCCCCGTGGAATTCAACAGCACGCAGCACAGCGCAACATCACACGAACGCAGCACGACAGACACTGAGCAAAGGCCACCGAGACACACACACAACCTAGTATGAACTCCAAATAGACGCTGCCCGCACACACTGTACTGTTGCTAATACAGCCTTGACCTTAACTTCGCACTACTGAGCCGCATTTGCCCCAAGAGGCGATTAGTAGAGTGCTACAAGCGGTCGCTGCAGGTACATATAATGCGCGTAGGCTAGTGGCGCGAGCAGTCTTGATGCTCCTACTAACAAATTGTCCTTAAAAAGGCAGTGAAGTTACAGTAAGTACTAAACAGCTCTAAATATGGTACTAAAATACAGCTATATCCATTGTTTTCACTGTAAAGCAAACCAAAAATAAAATAAACCACAATTAAATAAAATAAAATAAAATAGACATGCTTATATAGTCGCTTATTTTGAACACTTTACTTCTGTTTTGATTTAAATAAAAATTAATGTCAATATGCGTTAACATAATACTTATAAGATAGGTACTGTAATTCGGATACTACGTGTGAGCAACAATTTGCTCTTGACGCAGGGAACGAGCAAGGGCTAGTGTAACTGCAGCGGCTGCCTCCAGCGCGCTTCTGCTCACATCCTTAAATATCAGATAATCGCTTGCTTAATTGCTGAGCGGATGTCCAGCTCGCACGTCGTGTTTACTATTATATGCACGCTACCGACACTCGCTGTGCATCGGGACAACTCGCAAGCCGAAGGCTCGATCATAAGTTAAGTTGAGCATGTGAATGTAAGATGTGATCCCGGCGCCAAACAGTAAATGCCTGCAACCCTCGCACGACTGAACTGCAGGGAGCAGTTCCCTGCCATGAAAAGCAGCATGACAGGCTTCACAACAGTTATAAATCAAATGCGTTGTTTTCAGAGTTTTAAATAAAACCTGGTGCACTCAAAGCATCTACATAATTGATCAGGTATTTAAGCTCACCCAGCATACATAACAGCGACCTCGCCGCCCGTGATGGAAGTGCCGGAAGCAACATTGGTTCAGATCAAAATTTTTATAATATGTAAGTTTTTGCACTAGCATCATTATTCAAGAAATAATATTAAACAAAACATCAATATGTTCTTTTCTGCAAACTTATAAACAAAAACATAGGTCGTCTAGCGAGTATTACCACAAATATTGTAATATTTGATATTTAATTTATGCGTTCATGAAAATAGATATTGAGACGTAATACTTCAAGAAAGAAAATCGTAAAATTAAAAAAGTTGCAATGGATTTATTTCTTTAATATATTGACATGTACAACAGGCATCGACTTTAGCAAGAGCAAATAATCTAGAAATTAAAATATTTATCAATAAAACCATTCAATAATCCGTTTATTCATTTAAATACACAGAAAAGTAACACAAGCATCATCTAGTTTACCGCGAGAAAATTAAAAACAGAAAAACTTCAATGAAATAAAATTTAGGGGCCGACTGCTCAGCTCCGTCGGCCTTTCCAGGGTTAATCCGACGAAAAGCATCCATTTGGCGTCGGGCGCGCAGAGCACGCGCGCGGCAATAATCGCGCGCCAAATCCCGCCCAACATGGAGACCCAAATCCGACAACGGCACCAGCGAATTGGCAACTAATCCGATGAAGGGTAGAGCTGCAGGCGGCGGGGCATGAACGACGGTTTCTGCGGCGCGGCACTGCAGGGGAAATGGTGCAGGCTTGGCCACGTGTATGAAGAGAAACCGACCGCAATTTTGCCAAATAGTTCGCGTTTCGCAAAAATTTTTGTAGGTCACAGTGAATTCTTTTAATAACACATTGTGCGTATAAAATGAAACGGTCCAAGTTTTCTAAGAAGCTGTGAGCGTAACAGTGCACTATTTGAAAAATGTGGGACGACAACAGCGCAAAATTTTTACTGGTGAAACAGACACTGCGTAAGTATAGAATGTAATGGCGCCATTTTTCGGAAAATTTGTTATTTCATTTTTGGCAAAAATAAGTAGGGAGTAATCAAGTTTCTGCTGGTGACAGCGATACTGTGTGGGGGTAGAATGACACGGTACATATTATTTGGAAGCAGCTCACTTTTCCGGAACATGCATAAGCTACAAACAAAGAATTCCCCCCGCTCGTGTCAGAATCAGTTTGCAGAATACAGCAGAAAAAAAATAACAAAAATTGTCTAGGGTGCAAAAACATTCTACTGAAACTGTGTGGGTAGCACCGAGTGTTTACTTCATTGCACATGAACATAACACGAAATATTCACAGACACAGTGGGAGTAAAAGTGATATCTTCGTGAGATTCTTTATCGGTAACAGCGAAGTGATCTGTAAACTGTAGGCAGCTGCCTGCTCAATTTGCCAAAACTGTGCAGTATGGAACAAAATTTTACTGGAACTGCTGGAGTACTTAAAAAATTTAGCAAGAATTGTGATATGGCGGGGCAATATTTTGCTGTCCTGTGTATAGGGCGCAGCAAAATCGTCTTCCAGCTCGTAAAAGGCGGTGAAATTTGCTTGAACTGCGCAGGGCGCAGATATGAACGGCACGAGTAGTGTATAAAGCCACCAGATGGACACTTTTTAGGGTAGGTCCCCCTCGCGCCGCCGGGTCATCGCGCCGCCCCTTCCGGTTTCCCAGGCCCCGCCCACACCGGTTTGCACCCCCCTGACCCCCGCAAAACCGGTAGTGCATTGGCCGTTATAAACCGGAAGCTCACGCGCGAAGGGAGCAGCGAGAGTAGGTTACCCACTAAAGTGGCACGACGGGGCGACAAAAGAAAATTACATGCAGGCGGCGTCTTTCAGAACATATTCGACTTCAGCGAACTAGCTAACGCTCTCTGGTGGTAAAGAAAACACTGGAGAACAGGGGTACTGTACATGTGCCACGTAATTTCGAGTGAATAGATATGATTCGAGCAGTACGCAACGGTGTTTATCGAACATGATACATACACAGCATGGGCCACAATCGGCACAAGACCACAGCCTCAGTGCGTTCTGTACCGAGAAACGCTCATGAAACACGCACATTCGTATCATATTATGTATAACATTTTGTTTAGCTTCCGCAGTCGCTACTGAGGCGTTCTAAGAGAGATACGTTCCTACCTAGCAGCTTCACAGACAAAAATCCTTTCATCAATTGCCACACTCAGCAGACAAGCGCAGCCAGAGATCATCCACGCAGCATCAGCTATACCTCAATTTCCACGCAGTGTTGCACATGTAACTCGTACAACATTATGCCAGATTCCGAAGGCGTTCACACTCTCAGCACATGAAGCATCGAGTGGAGTATAAGCCTTATTCAACACACACATCTGCACTCACCCAGCCGCCAGTAAGCTGCCTACCGATCTAATTGCCCCACCATGAACAATGGAGGCACTATAAATAGCGCGTCTCAAACAATGCCCCCTTTCACGTACAAATTAAATCATTCCATCATAGATCCATTGAAATGGAGCGCGGCGCGACGACGTGAACACAATCGGGGCAGTAAATCCGAAGAGAAGCTTTGGCGAGAGTGCGCGCTGATTGCTGCGCGGCACAATGCCATTGATGTATTTTTGCGGCGACATCAATGGTGGAGAGAAGCGTAGGAATGAGAGCAAATAGAGGAAAATCATGCAAGCTTGCTCAAAATGCTACGTGAAATTCTGAAAAACACTCAAACCCTTCGCAAAATCATACTTTTGAACCGTACGAAACAGATTAAAAAATACAAATGCCACTGTTAAGTATGTAAAAATTATGAAACTAGTGAAAAAACATGTCTGCCTGGCTGTGCACAACGTTTAAAGCCTAGCTGCTGCTCACAAGAGCACAGAAAGCGAAACGTTCTACCCATCCGACAAGGTTATCGTGGGTACGACACCAGCGGCCCAGCATGCGCACTGTTATGTTGTCTAAAAAATTGTTCAAAATCTCCGTGGCCACTACAGTTGCTATGCTGCGGAACATGACTATAGTAAAGTTCTGAACATACCTACATGTATCTGCCTTACCTTTAAGTGAATTTATTCTATCAAAGACGAACATTTCAGCCCATTGTTCAAAGACGCAAAAATTGTACTCGCGGAACCTTTTTTCTCCGATGCCTGCGACATTTCACATTCTGTGCTCTCGTGGGCAGCAGCCTTAAGCACGACAGTTCCGATGCAAAGAGAATAAATAAGAAGAGTGAAAGAAGCATGAAGTACGTAAACTCGATCAAATAGGATCGCGCATGGGAATGCCGTCGTTCAAATTACTCGTACTACGGTTTCTACAAAATCAATAGGAAACAAAGCGCAATAGGAGAAAACTCATGCATTAAATCTCATCGATCGGCATGTCTGAGTGTAAAGTGTAGCACCATGACGTGTTCCACTTCCACTGCTTTTAAATTAGCACGGGGAAAAAACTGGCAGTTGGGATTAAGTTTACAACTTTACCGTGAGATCATCGATAAATGAGGTTAATAAAATACCGTAAAAAACACCAATAAGACTACGCTTGCAAGTGTTTCGGAGGTAGAACATATTACTGCAACTCATCAATTGACATCTCTAAGCTCCGCATATCTGTAGCTATAAATCGTGCTTCCATGATCGTCTGTTCGGTTGAGACTATTTCAGGCTCTTTTCTTCTTTTTTTCCCTAGGCTCTGAATGATACTGACCTAATAGCCATATAGAAGGCAGGGACTTGAGTTTCGACGGGTCTCTGGAAATGCGCCTGTTGGTCCGGCTATGGCCGTCTATCTAATCTAACAATCTACTTGGATATAGCAAGCTGTCAATAAGTCGAACTGATTTGGGTGGAGACCCCTGACGATTTATCAGAAAAGTCGGTTTAGGAGATGATAGCAATAACGCATCATCAGCCGACTGAGGGTCGGTTTATAGGGTAAAACAAGGTCGGTTAAACAAAAGGTTACGCAGCGCGTTAACGACACATTCGGTCGGCTTTCCAACTCGTCAGATGCACCGAAGCTGTGTACGATTCACCGAGGGAAGTTTTGGAGACGAACGGAAAACGATTTGTACGAAATTCAGCTTTCTGAAATGCAGTTCATTAATGGTTTACTGCATACATTTACTGCGAAGGCATAGCCTATAGCACTTGATAGTATCGTTTACACTTTTGAATTAACTCTATGCTGTTAGCTGAACTAATTAAATGCCTTTTGTGGTGCAAAGGATGGTTTGTTTGTAGTCTACACAATGGGCAGAAATTCTACCTGGAGCGAGGTTGCTATCTCCGCAATGGTGAAGCGCACGAACAGCGCCAAAGAACAGCCGCTCATCAAACGCATATCATGCATATCATCAGAAGCATGTTCATACTATCAAAGGCATAACATTCATATGATCAAAGACACGTGATGCATATGAGATGTGACAAATTAATAGCGAGACACGCATAGAGTCGGTAAGCAGAGCAGGACTTTGATGCCTCACAATATGGTCATAACAGCAGCGTATGGCTACGGCTATGTCAACAACGCCGTCCAAGCTGGGAATTCATTAGAATGGGTTTTGATCTGCTGGTATGCAGAGCTCGTCACAGGCTCTGGCACCGCAGGAATCATGCGCAATGGAAACGGGTCGTTACGGAATATAATCTTCACTAGTGGCCCGTGCCGTCATTATAAATGACGGCAAAAAATGAACACTTCACCAAAACCCCGGCGTCTTTTGGGCTTCCTCATTTTTTCCCCATCTAATACTGAAGAAAAAGATTCCAAGGTACCCAACTTTTTTTTTTTTCGCCTTTTGAAATCTGAATTTTCTCCTATCTTATTAGTAGTATTTTTCCCCTATCTAATACTGAAGAAAAAGATTGCAAGGTACCCAACTTTTTTTACATTTTGAAATCTGAATTTTCTCCTATCTTATTCCCATAGAGCGTGACAGGAAAGATATAAATAAATAAATAAAAACACGACATGAATTATTATATAGTACTGATTATGGACATGTTTTAAACATATGACTCACGGCGCTACAAGCAAGTATAACTTCAATAAAATTTTATCAACAATTTTTTAAAAGTTCCGGGCTCTATCACATCATCGTGTACTCTGCACACTGCAGCGAAGATACACCTGCATCCAGAAAAGTTCAAAAAGAAGTTACGGTAACAAACTTTTAGTCTAGCTAGGCTTACGTCTGTCATTTGGGTTTTTTTGTGTTGGCGGATCAGTAAATCACTCATCACTAGCTGTCATCTGTTATATGCATACAAATATCGCAAACTGCAATGAAGCAAAAGCAACTGCCTATTTTCAGAACAGAACACATATGCAGGCCTCAACAGAACGGGTTCTGTATCAGCAACCACGTGCCGCAAGAACTTAAAAAACAGTAATGGGCTATTAAAACTATACGGGCCGCCCTAACACTTGTTGCACCGATTCGAAAGCTACCGTAAGCTTACCGATATCAGACCACAATAACTACAGAGACGTGTGCGAACTGTGATGGCCACACTTCTTTCCCTAGAGACACAAATAAAAGAGAGCAACAAATGACAGGAAACTTATATGTATGTACGATGAAAATCACGAAATTCAGCGAGAACGCGTTTCTCTATGAAAACAAATTTAAAAACGCAGTGAAGAACGACGCCAATACATACAGTAGGAACTTAGATACATAAAATACAGGGAGCACTTGCTTCCGTTATGAGAAGTCGTGAGCGTAAAAAAATTGCTCCGGAAGAACGACAGCAGCAGACACGACACACCATTAGTCCGCTGCAGCCTGTAGGAGACAAGCTATCTGAAGACACGGCCGCATCTCTCTGCTACAATGCGCTTCGTCTGCTGCTGGAAACGACAGAGAAAAACATTCTGAAGTTGCAACCAAGGGCGCTGACATTGGCCAACTTGGTGTGAGGAAGCGACAAAATTGGAGGCGTCACAGTAGACTACCTCGGTTCTGGTATATAGTAAGTGACGTACCACAGTGTATGGATTAGGATTGGTAAAGTAAGGTTAAAATTGGTTTGGTCATTTAAGAATGCGCTGGTAGAGAGTCGATTAATCTAGTATATGTGCCTAACCTGGGCACACATATAACGGAAGCGCAGGTATACCACATACCGTAACGGTAAAACTAATCCAGTAATTCAGGATTGTGATTCCGCGGTGGTACTGTGGCGTCGGAACAGCGAGCAGTGACGTGAAATCGCGCTGAAAAATTCCACTTTTCATAGTTTCTTAATATGGCGTTTTGCTGAGTCGCCGTCAGATATAAAGCTATCGCTCTCACTGGCTACCACAAATACACAGCGACAGGCCACGGTGCGTATTTATGGACAAAAATTAGAGGTGTACCGATACTGTCGATATTGGTACCCGACGTATGGTCATTTTTGTGGTATCGGGCAAGAGAGGGTCACAATTAGATTAGATCAGATTAGATAAGCGGCAGTAGACGAACCAAGAGGCCCATTCCCAAAGAGACACCGGGACTAACACCCCGGCCTCTTTGAGCTATTGCTAAATCTCCGCCATGAATGCCCCCAAGCATGATCGATTGCCGCTGATATACGAAGCTTAAATATATAGATGGTGTGAAAGTGAGAAGAAGTCTGCATAAATTGGCCTGGGAAGCTTTGGTCGTTAAGTGCTTGCGACTCGTGGAGGATGAGTTCTTAGCTGAGGAGGATATCTCTCCCAGTGTATGTCAAGACGATTTTTAAACGAGTTGACAGACTCCGCAGAAACAACATCGGAAGGTAGTAATTGCCGAAAGTTAAGATAGTGGGCGGGATGACTTTCGTTAACCAACCTGCAGACAGCAACAACTAAAATTATTCAAATAACGGAATGAATTCATCTTTAGCTTAATAAAAAAAATCATGTTGAAAAGAAATATTGCTCTTGGTAAATATTTACAGGGCCAGAATGTTGGAAAAAAGGATCTCGCAAAAATATTATACAAGCGCCTGCAATTAACGTCTGTGCTCACTTTCACCGACGATGCGTGAAACGCAGGGCAAAACTAAACAGAAGTGTCTCGGAAGTTCAATTTTTTTCCACCTTTAATTATGTTTTATTCTGGAGATACTAGGCTTGTACTAGCCGTTGACAAAAGAGCAGAAACGGGAAAGTACAATATTTAACTGATTGTGGTATGCGGCGAGGCATAGCCATAAGGTTAGGATAGTTACATGCATACATCATACGGTGTATCAGTATCGGCCAGTTGCCAAGTATCAATCATAACGGTAGCAAAGGTTGTACCAGTACACCGTTAGGCCACGTATGACTGAGTGTTGCTCGTCTCTTTAGGTTTAAAAGATCCCTTCATCAATTTCGGGCATTGGTTGCATTCCTCTCTCCCTGTCCTACACTGACAAGAATGTTGATGCACGGCGGTGCTTCACAGAGAAGCTTCAGGATGCACATAGGTGTTTCATGGCGTAGCTTGGTGTGTCATCGCAGCAGACAGAAAAACATACTTCATTCAGAAAAACATATTTCCGCAAAAATAAAGTGAACAAAAGCTCTGTAGTTCTGCTACACGTGTGAAGCGAGACGCGGTTACATACTAACACGCGGGTCGCTATTGTTTTTCACAGTTTTGTCTCTTTAGGTGCATCAATTTTACCTGTTCTTGATGCATCTTGGTGCATCATCGGCTCTGTCACAAAATCGAAACACATAAGTGCATCAATTCGTGCCAAGTGCATCATACGTCCCTATATGCATCATCATGATGCACATTATTTTTATGATGATCTTACGTGTTTCGGTTTTGGGACAAATGTATGTAATTTTGATGCATCTATGTGCATCATAATTTCTCTCAGTGTATAGGCGTTTGAGAGAAACAGTGTGGCAAAAGCCTAACGCTTTACACTGGAGACTGTGAGGTGCCGCGCTCGTCAACTTGGTCGTTATTTCATACCTAATCTGTTGGCCTGGCGAAGAATTCACCGCCGAGATCCGTGTTCGGCAGTGTCGACAAGTAGGCGTTCAAGTCGGCATCCTGTTACTTATGCTCCATTTGGGTTTCATGGTGTGATAATAGTGGTATTAAATAGCAGCAAACTAAGCACTATTTTATCAACTTTTTCCACTGCGCAGGAAACTCCATGGCCCACCAATCAGCGGTAACGCAATGAAGCAGCGACGCAGTTAGTACAAGAAAAGTTAAATTTTAAAAGTATTGTAACAACGCTTAATGACGTGCAGCAATGTTAGATGACGTATTATCTCTCGAACTACAGGAACAACGGCCAGTTACATTAGACGAAGAGAAGCTAGATGTAGTACCGAGGTTGAGCTGACTGCAGACGCTCGTAACTTCGACTCGAAGAAAGGCAGAGAACTGCATACCGCAACGTAATATGAGAACTGTCGGAAAATAAAAACAAAATTAAAAACCTCGAAAGTGTTCACAGCTTGTGAAACGTTCAAATCGCTGAGAAAAAGATCGTAACACGATCGTGCAGCACAATATAAAAATTCTCTCATAAACAGAAAGACTGTGAACAACTTCCTAATACGAATGACATCGGACTGTTAACAGGGAATGCGGACATCACCGGCAAGCTAGATACTTCAAGCTGAAATAGACCGCTCCGTGTATGTGTAAATTTACTACACAAAATATACAATAATTACAATTTAACCCATAATTCCTGATAATATTAGATATCAATAATTAGAACAAAACTGACAGTTAATAAAAAATCACCGTGCAAAATACATCATGCACAGGAAAGAAGTAAATATCCTAATTATCGCTTCACAAGTCAGTGGCAGTAAAAGACAAAAGGGGGCTCGCCTTCACGCACGTAAACATCGCCGAGATGCGTCAAGTTGCTCCCCACTAAAGGACGCCGTAGCACCTGAAAACTTAATTACTTTTTGAGGAGGCGCTGCGCTCATTTCCTGGCAGAATGTCTTGAAGCAGCAAACTCGAGAGGGAGAAGCAGTCTCCAAAAATCACTCAATTCAGTGAAATTGAGGCACGGGAGCCGCCTAAGTGAGACGAGCGTCTCACTTTCTTGCCAACCACGTCATATCTTTTACAAGTTTTAGGCAGCTTCATTAGCTAATTGCAGCTCAATAAACCTAGACTCCAGATTACTTTTGCGGTAGCACAGGGAGAGAGGCCAAGGAAAGAAAGTGCCACGGCTAATGAAGACACACAAGCCTTATTTTTGCTTCGTTCACTGACGATCGACTACCACCAGCTCCTCAACACCAACGACCTCCAGGGCTGTAAAGCGGTGGATCTTAACCGAAGTGCTCCCACCTCAAAGTGTGCGAGATTGCATCTCAAGTTCCTATAGAAAATCTAAGTTGCAGTACTGCACAAAGGACAATGCAAACGATTTGTGGTGCATTGAACTTTACTATCACCCGCGAACGAAGGGAGAGAAGTTATATTTTCTTTGTAAACTCAAGTATATATATTTGTCTGTCCACCTAAAAAGAGGGAGAAGAAGTTGAGCAATGTTCATAATTTTTTGCACGGAGTCAGGTGGGTTGACCTAGATGTGAAAAATGCTAAAACTCTAGAACAATTGTTCACAAACTTTCTTCGCCTGGCACCTAGGAGAACTTTAATGTGTTCTCACAAATTCAACAAAATAATTAACCTATATCTATTGTTGACTCAAGACAGCCGTTACTCATAGTGGATACGATATCTGGTACATCTGTTGGAAGGTGCAACACATACATCTGTTGCACGAGACAATACTTTATTGATTTACATCTATCAATATGCGCCTTTTCATGATCAAAAATAGAATAACTAGAAAATATCCTCAAGTTGACAGCTTGAGCACGTATCATTGACGCTCGGTAAGTGTTTTACTTAATTAGGCAATGGTTACTGTTAGTTTAAACCAATTAGTTTACTGAATCGATTTCGTTGAGATCTTTTTATTTCACCATTGCAATATTTTTTCCTCTCTCCTCCAGATCGTCACGGTTATGTTTATCTACTATTAAGTAACGACGGCATCAAAGCACGGTGATAATGAAAGCGACGTCAGTTGCGAGGTAAACTACTTGACTATTTATTTGAAATATCAGCAATTCGAGAATTGCAGAGGTTTCTCAAGTTGATGCAATATATCTGTTTTTACACTTGAACATATGTTCTTATATCGGTCGGTATTAAATAGAAAAAAGACCTTAGTTGCTATTACTGAATTTTATTTGTCATGACCTAATCTTAAGTCATCAGGCCTACCAATTTAACTTCGAGCAGTTGGCATCTATGAAACTTCAATTGTAAAATAAGCTTCAGTTGTAGAAAACGTCGTGAAGTAATTGACTCTATATCAACGTCAGCATCAATTGAGAGAGACGGTTGAATGATGCACACATTACAGTACGTTTCTAAAGTGACATATGTAAACTATTATGAGATAATTTCCATCATGCTTCACAACTTTGACAAAAACAATACCGGCATATGCATAGAAACAAAATACTAATCAAGGAAATAGTCGTCATGACTCACCGAACAACCCAAGACATGCGAATTTTAATATTTGTGACCTCGTATAACGTTCTACAGACTCGGGGTTCGTAACTTTAAAGTTCACCTCAGGCAGTTCTCATCTCTACGTCATTTCCAGGGAAAGTTGGCAGGCAGTACTCACCTCTACAGTATTTCCAGGGGAATTTTGGACTTAAGAATATCAAATTATGATTTGGGGAAACTAAATAAGATCCAGTTCTTCTTATATGAAACTCAAATAGTCAAAAGTAAAATTTCATTTATCAGAGTAATTAGAAAAAGTTTTAGTCATTAATACCAAACTGATTTTACTTTCGATAAATTGCGTATAGCAGAAGATACATTGAAGCCAATTTGTTACACACGGCAAATAGAACAGGCTTCTTCAAATTGCACTCTATTCTTATTTGTCCGTTATTCTCTACCAGGGTACTCTTCGTGTTGATTGTTCGTTTGTTGCAATCCTAAACGTTCAAAAGCTACAATTTCACAAAAATTGAAATCGTCACGCCACTAAAGATTTCCGACAGCATCACAAGCCTTCAAGGTTCTCTTTTTAATTATCGTTAAATGGAATCATAAAAAATCTCGACAGCCTCGAAATTCGATCGAAAAAGCATAAACAATTTCGATGGCAACCCCTAACGGAATTTTAAACCGTCCTAGAAATTGGATTACAGTTTAAGCCTCCGAGGGCACCCATGCAGAACGTTGATACAAAATAGGTAGTTTGCTAAAAGCCAAATGTGCTAACAGAAATTCCGGTATCTCCCCCAGGTTAGCAATTCCCTGAATATCCACGAGAAATAATTACCGGAGTTGAAACAGCGAGTTGCATCGTAGAGCAATTAGAGCACAAAAAAAAGACACTTGTGGATGCTCAAGTGCGGAGTCGCTGTCAGCTTAATCACCTAATGAATGCAATAGCCAGCAAGTGCGACAGTCTTTGAGGACGAACTGCAATCAGACGCGTTAACTTTCAGTTAAAAGTGGCGCTCTATCGCGGTGTTATTTTTCCCACTCAAGATGCAACATCGCTTCCGATTAGCCCAAGTTGCGCAGAAGTTGGAGGGTTGACATTACTGCAGCTCGAATAATTAAGGCACATCCTTGCATGAAGTCTTTGCTCGCAGAGCGACACTGCGCACACCTATGGGATAGATGAACATGAAGGAACAGGTCGGCAGGAACAACTTTTTTAGTACGTACGAGAAGTCCAAAACCATGAGATGAACTTGGAAAACTTTCTTGGAAGGAGTAACACTGAGAATATCGGAAAAGGCTCTAAGGTATTGAGTCGCAGCAACATTGCAAGAAAAAGTAGCTCAGTATGCAGGAAATTTGTACAACTTGACAAACCAGATCGGAGGAACAGTTCTGAGTAAGCCAAAAAGGTCTCCAACAAGGAAGAAAACAACTCTGAACACTTCGGACATGGCTTATTAGGAAAAGCGCAGAAGCGACAGCTCTGAATAGTTCAAATTTTCAATAACTATTTTCAAGATTTAATCGCACTTCGGTCTCTCAGTCTCGTAGATGTTGCCATTCTCATCATTTGATTCCTGGCCTGCTGCGCCGATCCATTGGTCCACACCTGGGAGTCCGTAGATGATTGGCATAATGTCTGTTTAGGGAATTTTGAGTAGAAGAAACCGAACCATGCCCATATTCGAGTTGAGTGCTGAAACCAAAGTGTCGATGTGGTACTCTCATCCGTTGTTGCCTGATATTTGGACCCCAACAACTTATCTCGTTCAGAAGCGCCCATGCTCTATCCTCCGATTTTGATCTTACTGATAGTTACATTTTTCTCTTTGATGAGAAAAACCGACTTGTTCTCATTTTCAACTATTTCATTGCAGGCGAAATATTCAAAAACACTTTCAGCGTCCCGTTGAAGTTCTTCTACGGTACCAAATTCACCATCTCCGGAAAGGTAAAGAGTAGTATTATCGGCATACGTGAAACACTGAGCTTCTGAGAGCCAATTTTCGAGGTTCGCCGTGTAGATGAGAACGATCAAAGGCGAGAGAATACTGCCCTACATGTCGACTCTCCATCCCCAGCATGATCCCCGTCGACGTGGAATCACCGAGCTTATTGCACAGTTCCCGATTTGAGAAGAATTAATGAACGAATGGGTTCACGCGCTCTCCAACCAAACCCGTACTTTGCCAGCTTTCCATCAAAAATGTGGAACGTAATGCAGTCAACTGCAGCCTACAAGGTGTGAAGGCAAATGGCCGTACATTGTCCTTTGCTCGATGCTTCATCCAAACGACTGGTCGCATTTTATACATCAACCTTATCAATGAGGACCAGTGAAATTAATGCACTAGCTTCCTAAATGAATGAATTATTATTATATTGG
>LQNS02278083.1:10999592-11014641 GCA_001587735.2 Parhyale hawaiensis | reverse complement strand
AGTAAGAAGTCGACTGCTCCAAATATCAAGTCTCCTAGCACAGCATAAAATTAGCTATGCCCTTTATTAACACTGCGCTGCAGTAGTAATCCATAAACATGCAAGATTCAAATCTAGATTTCAAGTAAATGAGAAGCAATACGATCGGGTGAGCTGAAAGGAACCGATCTCATTGCACGGAATTATTCAAATGAAAACTAAACGAGATGCGAATGCAGTCGTCGTCAAGAAATATGAGCACAGCAGTCCTTTGAATGAATTTCAATAACAGCACTGCTCTGCCCCATGGACGAAACGCTTCGCGAGATTGGAAAGATCCACAAATAGGACCACGATTCAAGTATTGCCACAGATGCGCGCAACTCAAATACAATGGTACACGCATGCCCTGTGGCTTTATACAATCCTGTCAACGTGAGGACGACGTGTCACCGATGGAGGTACTGGCGAACGAGACGTTTCACTGGTGAGTGGGTCACCGATGTGTCACCGATGCAGGGCATTGACGAAAGAGACGTGTCACCGACGCGTTGGAGGGTCCTGTTGGCAACGACGTGCCACTGGTGAGGGCCCCAAGTGGCAGCGACGTGTCACCGAAGTAGGGTCCTGGTGGCAGCTGCAGCAGTAAAGTTAGTGCGCAGCTGAAAATTTGCCAAAGAAACGACCCGAGCAGACGGGGCCGGAGCACAATCATCAGTGCAGGGTTGACGAAAAATACGCGAAATAATAAATTAAATCCGTCGCTAACGAGCGAAGCTGCAGCCTTAATGATGGACACAGGACACGGAGGGGGGGGGGAGGAGGAGGACGAGGACGTGTAATGAGAGGGCTGGGGAGGAAGTGAGGTAGGGCAGAAGGGGGAGACTGCAGCCAAGGAAGTGAGGGCCGAGAAATATTAGAATGAACTACTAGCTCGGGGTGAAATGTAAACATAAACACGAGAAACAAAGGCAGTAGAACAGAGGGAGCTGAAGTAGAGGGACGTAAAGTAAACGGATACAAACAAAGGGGAAAAAGAAGCAGCGCGGGAAATAATACTAAGCAAAGTGAAATATCGGGAATATAGAAAACTGCAAGATGAACAGAATAAGGCCATGCTTATAGACAGACCTTCCAACACTGAATCTCCAGAAACCAGAAAACTAAACAATTGTATAATTCGGCATGACAAGCCACTCTTCCAAACCTTAAGGCGTCATTAATTGTACGAATCCTATCGAGATAAGCCAGTCTTATTAGCATTAATTTACTTAGAACTTCAATAGAGGCGCTGTTGCCATTAAAACTGACCAGTTTTAAAACGACCTCAAACTCAATTTTACTGCGCAGAATTGATTACACCCGCTGCAGCGGACAACTGAATCTGTGACTGTCTCAACAGTAATCGACATAGGATTAACGGCATAAAATTGAACCAAAGAAGAGGAGCAAACAATCATGATATTCGATCCGAAGAGGATGGAGCCACAGTGCTCAGCTCATCTCGATGGAATCATCCTAAGCAATGGCACATTTGCTCGGTATCGAAGTACGAACACTTAAGCAATGGGCTGTACGCATCACCCAGCAGAAAGATTGTTAACTTACTCGCCAATAACTAAACTGCTGTGATAATTTAATACAAGCCACTATCGCTTTCACAAATACTGCTCGTGAAATAGTTGCAGAACCCAGCGACCATTTATCTATTATAGTAACTCAACTACAGCTATCATCTTAAGAACTTAAGCCCATTATAATAGTAATAAAGGGAGAAGCACCGAATTTTCTAAACTAAAGCACGCATGATAATTCATTTAATAAGAAGCCTCTAACTCTTCCACAACTAACTACAGGACCAGCTTTTCTGCACCAAAGGCTCTTGCTATAATTTATCTAATACGAAGCACCTAACTCTTCCACAACTAACTGCAGGACCAGCTTTTCTGTACTAAAGGCTCTTGCTATAATTTATCTAATACGAAGCACCTAACTCTTCCACAACTAACTCGCTTTGGGAGGCAAGCACAAAGGATGTCGTCATAACTGGAAGGCAAACTGCAGCATTTAGGAGGCACAAAAGCTAGCGCTGGCAGCCGACAAAGCGTCGCGAGGCCGGCCTCAATAGCGGCGCAGTTTACTGCACTTTTATCGCAGCAAAGTAATCTCCCGCCAGTACGGAGGTTCTTATTATCTTGGTTCCAGCGCGCGGTGCAAGTACGTCCACCGAACACAACAATGCAGGAGCGCCTGTCAGCGCCACGATAACTCCAAAAGAAATGGCCGTCGCTCAACGCGCGCACTTCTGACGCCAGCGATAAGGGCGAGTTATAAAGGCGAAAAAAGCGATTGCACGGTTTTGCTCGCAAGATGATAACGATTTTAACGTTGGAAATATAGATAATGAATGGATCGACTGAGAATGGAATGGTGTGAAATACGGGTCATAATTACGAGACGCGGGCATCCCGTGGTGCTTTCGAAGGATATTAAAATCCCTGTGCAGGGAACCGTAAAAAAATGGGGGATGAAGTAGAATAGAACATGAGCAATATAGAAGATTAGTAGGAGAAGACGACCCTCAGAGATATTTGTCCCAGAGAAACCAAGAGATTTAACAAGGTCAAACGGGAACTAGAAGAAGAGCTATAAAATATGCAGTCAGTTGCAGTAAAATGAATGACAGAAGAAAAACTGGAATACCTTGTAGGTACCTCTCTTGAGTACCTATACCTAGGCCTAGAACAGAGGTTCCCAACTGGGGGTGCTCGCACCCCTTATGGGAGCGAGATAACCTTCCAGGGGGTGCGAAACTTTGATAAAATAAAGTTGGATACATAAATTTGCAATTAAATTTGGTGTAAACTTTATTCTTTATCTGTCATCAGATAAGTTTTTATTTGCACATAAATTTGGTGTAAACTTTATTCTTCATCTATCATCAGATGAGTTTTTATTTTTTCGTGGGGTGCGACAACATATTAAAAGTTTTCTAGGTGTGCCAGGCTGAAATAAGGTTGGGAGCCACTAATAGAGGGGAGATGGCGCATTGAACAAGACTGGGCATAACGCTTCTAAAGAAAATTTGAGATCAGATAGACAAATGAAACCTGCGCATGCACCGAGATTATGACAAAAATTAAGAAAGTGACGCTTCAACGAAAGGAATCGAGCGATAATTGTGCAAATGGCAGCCGTTACAAGCAATATTTAGGGCAGGGGTTTCTAACCATAGGTAACTCGCATTCCCTGGGGGTAGGATGAACATCTACAAATGGGTGAAAAATCTTGGATAAAATAAGGTTGGTCATTTAAATTTGTTCACGAAATTTGGGTAAATATCATTTTCTATCAGATGAGTTATGTTATTTTTGTAGGGGGTGCGAGAACATCGTAAAAGTTTCTAAGGGTGCCAGGCTTACAAAAATGTTGGGAACTGCTGATCTAGAGAGTCTTCTGACGAAATCCAGCCGACGTTCTCAGGCGTGTGTGGTCACAATGCTGTGTTTCATCTACTAGCGGGTCGCAGCTTGTGACCGAAGGGTAAACAAGCAGCGAATTATTTCCACAGTTTGCAAAGAAAAATTACCCAAAGATACACATACGTACCTACATATAAGACAAGAGCTAACCCTAGCAAAAGAGCGAGCAGGAACAAATATCAGCAGATACGTAAAGTATTAAAATCTAGATATCAAGAGTAGAAACACGTAAGAAGTGAAGCGGGCACGAACTAAACGTATGTAGGGGCAGTATGGAGAGATCTGGCTCGCCTCCATCTGATTTGCGAGACAACTTTTGCCAGCCAATGGTTCTTGAGGCACAAAAGGGGCCGAGTTTGTATTGAAAGCTGCGCGGCGTAACCGCTTCAAATGATCAGTTCAGAGGTGAACTTGGGGCACCCAACGAGAGTTGCAATAGCTGAACTGTAGTCGAAAGTTTCTAAGAGACTGTGAACGGAAGCCAGCACTCCTAAAGCGAGCAACTCATAGCTACTTTAACGATAATAGTCCAAATTAATGCCGCACAAACGACTTTCATGAAAGCTACAAAGCGAATGTTTGGGTAGAGGCAAGTTAGCATCAGCGCAAGCAGGCAGCTAACACAGGCGGCGATTACGCGGAAACAGGTCCAGCTGTAAAGATTGTTCCAGAGGCTTGCATCGGGAAATTCATTGGACGGATAAGTATCTAAGTAGACCAACTAAGTCAGGGTTGTAAGCTGGATATTAAAGCAGAAGCCACTGGGAAAAGTAGCACAAACAAGGACACATTTTAGGGCCAGTTACAAACAGATTTAAAAATGGCAATGAAAACGCGTACGGCTTTCCTCTAAACGATATCTCTGGATGCCAAAATTTCTTAGTTAAATTTTTAAAGCGAAACGAGAAATTTGTTGCGAGCTTAAAGAACCTAAATCATTGCTAAGAAACTTAAATTCAAAGCTATCAGCTAGCTCCTTACACAAGTTGACACAAGCTGCCTCACATGCTTAACAGAAAACAATAATTTGGTGTAAGACATTGCAGGCTATTCCAAGTTACTAAAAACGCAAAAACGAAGTAGTATTCAAAAAAGTTACACTGGCGGGTCTTACCGACAAGATATGGAACAAGGGCGCGAATTTTCACTGCCTTTCGCCAAAATGACAAAGAATGAATGAATATTAGGGAACACGCGGACGCGACCGTATGAAACGTTAGCCATAGATTACATCCTGCTTGACTGTCCACCCTTCATAAAGCAGTGCAACAGACCGAAGGGCTCATTGAATAAACATAAATAAAATATTTTCTAATTAAGATAGCGACCTTAAATATTCCAAATGTTTTATGGAAGGGAACGTAACAATTAGTAATAAACGCAAATTTGTCAACAGCGATCATCGGCGAACGATAAACTTGATTCTAGTAACTTTTATATAATTTTTTGGTGTCTTAAGAGTCTAAAAATAGGTTCCCACGAATTATAGCTTCGAAGATTTTTTACTTGCTGATAAATACATTCTTAAAATCGCCATTAGGATTCCGTCTCTGTCCGAGGTCCCTGAGACTTGAGAGAATGTTCTGCTGCAGTAGGGTATACATGATCAGCATATTCGGACTCACTTGCAAAAGAACTAATCCAAGAAGAATTTTGAGCCGCGCTACAAGCTTGTATAATTTCATCTTTTGGGTGGGCAAGATTCCTGCGAGGTGGTTTCCACCTCGCACGTTTCGTGCAAACTACGCAGTCTAGTGTGAAGATGAGCGAATCGTATGTAGTTCTACCTAAGTCTTATTTTTACAAAGCTTGTTACTACCTGTCTAGTATAAACCCCGGCTTTGCACATAACCTGTACAATACATATAATCCGAGTGTCAAATCAATAATTGTCGGGTTTTCAAGTGGATATTATAAACAGCGGCTCAAACCAGTATTCGTAACGTTTCGGAAAAGTATATTTTGATAACTGTATTGCTGAAAACATGTACAGTTCACCTTATATAAATTAGAAGTGATGCTGTGCGAGAACATGTCCTTAATCTGGAGCCTCCGTTAGCACTGTCAGTACAATATAAAACGTCAGTTTTACGTAGCCACAGTATTGTTGGAAACATGACTTGTGTAGCTCAATGTGAGTTTCCGTGTTGATTTTAACTTTGTTAAATGTAATGTGATTTCAGCGAAATATAAATAACTAATTATGTTAGGTTCATTGGCGTTCATATGAATGTTAAAAATTAGGGATGCGCTTGAGGCACTGAGGATGTGTACATAAAATGATGAAAACACCTCGACAACTACTGTATAAAGATTGCTGGCAATTTCCTAACGTACATTTTAGCAGCATGGGAAGAACGATGGCAATGCTTTCCAAGTTGAACTTGCCTAGTTCTCCACTTTCGAAATTTTCACTCGCTCGAAAATCATGCAAGCAGGTAGTATAAAGTTAAGCTGCTCAGCGACAGTGAGAAAATAGTATTGTGCTGTAACGAACTGTTGCACTTCATTCATTTCTTAATCATACGGAAAATGCACTTTTTCCAAAGCAAAACGTTGACCAACTGCATGCCCACTGTAAAGATATCAACGTAACTTCTCAGCAGTCAATTAATTACGGCGGGAATATCAACTGCAGCGCATCACTTACACTATATATAATAAAGAGCATAAAAATAAAACCAACGATCAGAGATCAAGTGCGACGAATGAGTATTGCCGAGTCCCTGACACCGAAAGAAATAGCTATCACAAACAGCGCGAGGGGCGGAGACCATGGAATCACCAAGTACTTTTATCCAGAAGTCAATCGACGGCGAAATTTCAACGATAATTTTTGCTAATTGGCATTTTATTGAGAGTGTTATTGCCGTAGGTGACTCCCTCTGTGTTTCCCGCGCTTTATAAAACCCCTATAAAAGCTCCCTAAAAAATGGGAAAGCAATTAGCATCGCACTTACTTTACGAAAAAAAAACTATAAAACGCACGAGAAAAATTGCTCTGTGATTATAAAGCGCCTAATGAGGGAGTCAGGAACTTATTTAACGAGCAGCAATGCTTTATGATGATACAGAAAATGCGAGAGTGCAAAACAGCAGGGGGCTGATGAGCCTCACAAGCGTCAGCTGCAGGAATAAACACAATAATATTGTTTAACTAAAGCACATATTTATCTTAGGTAATTAGGGGGGACGGAAAAAATCGAGCAAGCTAAACAGCTAACCGAAGCATACTCATCAGTGTTTTTTATCACTATTTCTCTTTCTTCTTCTTAAACCAAGCGTAAAATAGCGGTCACTGAACGGCAAAGTGAATATTCTCGACAGCTCATTCCTAAATAACAGTAAGATCGACTCTGGTGTTATTGAGAAGTTCTTGACGTATATTCAAATGCATGCTTGCTACAAATGCTTCAAAGTTTAGATCGTTGGCACAGCGATGCCGTAAGGCATTTTCCAGAAAGTGTCACAACTTTCATCCGTTACTGATAATTGTGCATATTGAAAATCGAGCTCATTACCAGCAAAAAAACAAAAATTACTTGCAATTCGTTTCATTTCTATTTGTTTTATTGTGACCCCCCCCCCCACTATCACTAGGGAGTCTTTGGAAAGTAAACTATAAACGATCCTTGACTGATACGACATAATGCACCCGAACATCCACTTCAACGAAAATGATCGATTACGCAAAGCCTTCAGAAGAACAACGCTATGTTGAAATCTTACATATAAAATTAGAATAAATTTTTTAGCTCCGGTTCATTTAGTAACAACAACCGCGCTGGTTTTAGTATTTTAAAGCTCATCGTGTTAATATTGCTTTCATTTTAATAACCTTGAATGTACTAGTATACTTTTACGTAGTGAAGGCTTGGATTTTAACCTTCCGATGTTTTAGAAGTACAATTGTTTTAAACCTAAGAACTTTCACACGCGTCAGAAGTTTACGTTTGTCCGGCTTTTTTAGATGGGCCACTTCTTTTATATCCTTGCACCTGTCCGCTCGCACCTGTGCCGCTCCATTGCTATTTCATCAATAAAGCATTTCATGTGCTCGGAGTACCTATATCTACTCAGCCCTCATTCCAACCCTCCTTTACCAATTCAGAAATGCCAGTACAAAGAGTGACAACGTTGAAGAAAAAGTCCCGGGCAGAAACTGAGACGAACTAAGCATAAAAAACAGAAATGAGTAATTTGAGTTAGGTTGAGAGCGATACAAAGAAGTCTTACGTAGAAAATGAGTAAGCTACAATGTAAACAAACAGGAAGATGAATACGGCATGATAATGATGAAAATAAGGAAAGTTGACGCAACAAAAACAAACAGTGCAGCATTAGCTAATTTTTATTAATACTGTCATATATTACATAATAATTATTGACAATTTAATTATATTAAATTTTATTACTATTACCATCAATAAATCTTGTTTAAAAATATTTATTTTCAAACAAAAAGTACACATATGTTGCAAGCGTTATAAAATTTAAAGGCAACTTTTAATAATCTCTGGTCCATAAACAATCAAGCAAATGAGTCGTTTGCCAGAGGCGTTCCTTTTGTCTCCAGTGGAATTTGGTGGGAAACATTTTTACACACAGTATGAACTCCTGTATAGCCTTATATACAATATTTAAATTGACGCGGCTCTAACCGACTGTATATCACTCAAAGATAGTTGACTTAAGAGTATATTCTATTCTATTTTTCACTCGCGTAGAATAAAGGCATTTAAATGTAAATCTGACCACCGCAGTCACTTATCAAGCAATGCAATTATGAACCACAAATTATTATTATATACTTTGTTTAACTTCCGTAGCCGCAACTCAGGCGTTTCAACAGAGAAACTACTTGTGCAGTATTCAAATACCGCATATTGGCATCCGCACCACCGGTGCACGCGATGATGCCCGTCCCTTTGTTCCGCGTTTCATAAGTAGGAGACACTCAAGTGGTCGGCCCCTTTTGTGTCCTTCCACACGAGAGAGACTAGAAATGTCTCGCGTGCCAGGTCGGCTATCTCGGTCAATAGCCCACCTCACGGAACAGAAAAGGGAAAATAGAGAACCTACCTAACTTTACAAAACTAACCTAGTCAGCAGGAACTGCGGCCAGATGCAACATCTCCTGCGGAAAAGGTACTCAGGTTTGCTCCTGGGGTCGTAAGGCCCATATATACTATTATGACAAGGATAGGCCCCGTCCCAATATACCCGTGAGGGCTGATGAACCACAAATTCAACATTCTTGTTTTCTTCTCAGAAAACATTCATTTCTGGTCCGTCGTAGCTGGTGGAAGTTCAACACCGATGAAAGAAATCAAGTTACCGTACCACGTTTTCAGCTCAACAAGCATCGTCCGTACCGCGAACAGAACGATCGGCTGTTTAAAGTGGCACTCTATTAATTCTCTGCCGTGCCGAAGACACAGTTGTTTCGCAAGCACAAGAGGCTCACGTGACATCACTTTAAGCAAAGACAGCCGAGCCGAAAGAAAGCCTCCAAGACAGCAGCTTACCAGACCTCCTCACTAGTGCGGGGACCAGCCCATTTGACTGCGGCCTCAGAATATCTGATACAAAATGCAAGGCGCGTGCCATGGCGAGTCGCTGTAAGCCGCCACTGCAGGATGTAAAAAATATAAGAAAAAGAATCATGCATGCAAGAATTGTGGGGTTTGTGGCACTGACGCAGAGGCAGACCAACAAGTACTGCGCCAAACTGCCTGTAATCCGGTACGAGTACCCAGTTGATGTAGCTACACTGCAGACATTACAAAGCTGTGAGACTCGCTAGTACTCATCCACAGCACCGGCTCTTATCATTAGTACATGGTACGGGTGTACAGTATAGTTGCCGCAATGCAAATGGAGTCAGCCAGTTCTGTGTTGTTCGTCTATAGGCTGCTGCGTTAAACTTACTGAGATGTTTTAAAGGTGATCATTTACGTATATATACGTTTTGACGCCTTAAAGGTTTAGATAACATAAGTTAAGACGAGAAAGGTTCAATTAAAAATGGATGCAGTTTTCATTTGAAGTACAGATGTCAGATGTAATAAATTATGCATCGGTTCTGGTAATTACACTTCAGTCCATATATTAAGGATTTTCCTACGTTTTAAACTTCAGTTATTGGCTTGAAGGCATGGGTGAATAAAAGTATGACTACTTTTATAACATATTTTCAAGATCTAATTCTTCCGGAAAATAAAGAACTACCAATAACCGCTCCATGTAAATCATTACTACTACTACAAATTGCAGGAAAATTTCAATCAATATGACTCAAGGTCAAGGAAGCACAAGCTAGCCTGCGTCGCTCAGAACTTCAGAGGAAACAATAAATACTACGAACTGCAGTAAGCAAGCAAGCATGAGACAGGATTAGACGATCTGCTTCACGCAGACTATCGGTATCGACGTAACCCTGCTGCGAACTGCAGCAAAATCTTCCTCACCACACGGACGGACCAGAAGCAAGCTCTGAGACGAGCTACCAATAATGGAACTGCCGTACAAAGTTGCAACATAAGACGAGGAGGGCGTCTAAAGAATCGCTGCCATCACAAATCTAGAGCGCAAACGCTCTTAAGGCAGCGAAATATCGCTTAGCAGACAATGCCCAGGGCACTGAGACGGTGGCTCCCGTATAAGACACACGCTGGTCTTCATTTTCTCATGATGTCAGTGTAAAGGTTCTTGCGATATATTTCCAGTATACAGTGTGTTCAGATACATACATCTCGACTTGTTTCAACACACAGTTCATTTACATATGTCAACTAGTAGGTTGGCCACAAAGGTCATTGGTATATTTAGTATCAACTTTCCGGTCTTCTAATCATTGTTCCTGTTTTCTTTTCCTTTGGATACTGTATTCGGCACAGCGATCCATTTAAATCACTGGGGAATAAAACCCTGAAGAAGAAAGGTTCTGAAATTTTTGTTCGCGTTTAAGCCTTTGAAGAGAAGGCTCAGGCGGAGCGCTATGGGCATCTTACTACACCAAAGGAAAGAAAGCAGCAGAAACTGGCCGAAAGATATGCAGTGGGTATGGAGAGAAGGCTGTTTCAGAGCTGGTGTGCCGCGAACGGCTTACTCGGCTTCGATTAAGGAATTTTCAGTAAGATGCACCTCGCTCTAGCCGGCCTAAAGAGATCGATATCGGTCAACTGAAAGCTGTAGTCGAACAAGACTGCAGTCTGATGACCAGACAAATCGTAGATATTCTCTACATATCCAAAACAAGTTTGGAAAATGAATTTCCACCTAAAAAAACTTTTTGTCCAACCCAATACATACATCCCAATCGAATCCACTATGATTTGTTTCAACACACAGTCCACTCTGTTCCAATATTATTCAATTGGTCCCAACATGAATTCCAGATGTGTCATTACAAAATTATCAGAGCAACTAGAACAAATTCTAATGATATCAAATAAGTTTAAGGCCCCCGCCAAACTACTTTCAGAAAGAGTAAAGCGGCTGAATTGCAAACCAGTATGTATGTTTTACGATGCAACGAGTGAGAGCTTTTAACTGCACTTGCTTCATGATGATTGGCGCCACATACACAGCTCTAGCACTCAATTCCGCGCTACAGAAGCAACATCAAAATTATACACAGATAACGGGGCTTTCAAACCCAAAAGCAATAACTGATTAGGGACAGCGAGGTCTCCCCCAGCCCCCCCCCCCCCTAATAAAATAACAATTTTTGTAGTTATAATATGCGTGAAATGAAAATTTTCAGATACTGCTGAACGACGCGGGGAAAATGGGAAGCAGTCGGTGTCCGGCATTTCAACCTATTACGAAGGTAAAAAAAATCCACTGACTAAGCACTGCTACAGCGTTCGGTGAATCCGTTGATACCAGCGTGTAAAAATTTCCTGGAAGCGGCGGCTTTACAGCAAATTTAGTGCCCGCTGATAATTACAAAGCACTTGGAAAATGCAGAATTTCTACAAACTCAACGCCTGCCAAAAAAAAAAATAATATTAAAAACAGCGTACTCATATTGTTTCCAAACGTCAGCACTGCTATAAACTCAATGCCAGCTAATATTCAGCTCATGGTAACTGCCGGAATTTCTACAAGCTCAACGCCTGATAATATGGAGCTTAACAGCCTGCTAATATTATTACCAAGCGTCGGCATTGCCACAAACTCGACGGCCGCTATTACACGAAAGTTACCCCTTCTCGGGGTAAATATGCATAAGAAGCTTCCCTAACCACCCGCTAATGTTTCAGGGATCGTCAAGCTAACCAGATTCTGTACGGTGCCGGAAACATCCAAAGCATATTTGCGAACGGCGTCGCCCCTCTTCTAATTACATTAGCTTTTGAGGGTTCGCAAGTAGAAGAGCGAAAGTAGTTCTAAATGGCAATAACGTGGATGGTTTCAAAGGATAAAATGGGGAGCACTTTTGGTGACTGTAATTGGGTAGGAGAGCAGGAACAGCAGCAAACAGAGGCAGCGAGCGACGCCAAGAATCTCAAACAGGTGAATTTTTTTTACTCCGTACTGCTCGATCTTCTTCAAAGGAATACAAGTCAATCAGCTGAGGTAAATGAAGTTCAAAAGACGAGAGTAGCTACGTCAGAAAAATTTAGAAGTGCATTTGTGTTTGTGCTCAAGTAATCTCTTGTCTCGAAAGAGAGGGTGCATTCTTTAGTGCAGAGATCATTACAAATGTATAGCATACTTGAAGAAGTAGAATACAAATATAAAGAATGTTTTGCAAAGCATATAGCACTCACTTTCTGGATGAGAGACCGGTTAATTCCTGAACGAACCACTGATAGTAAGCAATTTTAACTGTAAAGCGACAATCCAAAATTTGTTTTTTTGAAGTAATCGCGTGTTTTTTTTTTTTCAAGTCAAGAAAGGTTGATTCTCGGCGATATGGGATTAACCTACGGACAGAGTCTGTATTAGAGAAATCTGAAATCCTATGAAAAACTCAGACTGGGACGTTTGTACGCTAATAAACTGATCGCTATTCCACATGTAGCATTGAATTCACCTTCACTGTATATGTACGCCGCTGAACGTCGAAAATGAATTGAACTGGTCCTCACTCAAGATAAGGCTAATTGGCAATACTAATGTCCAACATTGGCTCGAAGTTCGAACTAATGCACTTCAAGAAATCTTTGCTCGTTTTTAATACTGGAACTAATTATTAACCCAATTTGACGTTACTGATCTTACATCCAGTAAGCTACGCCTGACGATCGTAATCCAGCCCATACTCAAACTATCCACCGTGCCTGGGCAGAAGCACATCTTACGATCATCTTTCCCAGCTTATAGGCGCTGCTGCAATACTGGCACTGCTATCCTGTGGCAGACATCGCTAATGAAATCAGCCATATTAAAACTATAGGTTGACACTGTATTTCAACAAGTCACCTAAAAGTTCCAATAATCGATTACCTTCATTCCAGAATCCACTGAAGCCGTACTCTTGTCCACGCCAAGTTCTTGCAGTCGCACGTAATCATTCTAGATTCCATCTCGTCAAGCTACACTCCCACAACATCGAATCGAAACTCTCCCACCAGCCGGGTTAAACCAAACTTCCGAGTTCCAGAACTAGTACAACATCTTATAAAAACTTTTCTGCCACCCACAATTCAGAATAAATCCAAACCCAATTTCCAGCAAGAGCGCAGCATCATATTGTGAGAACTCTTCTAGCAGCTGCACTATGGACTAAATGAAACTCTAAGGCCCACCGATACAAAGAATCGTATCAAATCTGTCCCAGTAGCCACACTCCGGAATTTATCCTACCCTAAGTCAGAGAACAGAAAATCAGGTCAAGACTCTTAGCAGCCACACTCCGAATTTTTCCAACCTCCACCCAAATTGTAGTAAAGCACAAAATCATACGAAAACTCATCCAGCAGCAACCTCCGGAATAAACCAACCAATATCATCATTACAACTCCAGTATAGTCAAGCCACCCTGAAACAAAATCGTAACGTCACTCTACCCATAGCCACACTCCGGACTCCAACCAACCAAGACTCCAAGATAGCAGCGACGCACCATCATTGCTGTATCCTTCACTGCAGCCGCAGTCCAGCACCTCACCAACCTCCCTACAGTTTCACCAGAAGCACAGAAGACCTCAACACTACACCAACAAAAACTTGAGACGTTCTCGCAGCAAGTGACGGTGTCGCCGTAATTGTCAGGAAGCAAAAATAGGCCCGGTGCACCCCAATTACATCCGGTAATTTACGCCGTTATTGCCAAGCTTTGCCAGACTCCATGACATGTTAATTTTCAAAAAATTTCCCTTCCACTGCCGTAACTGGCGTACTTTACAGGGAGCATCAGGTTCAAATAAAGACAGCGCCTGATGCAGGAAGCGGTAAACGCTGGATATTTTGGACCTGCAGGCGGGACTACCGGTCAGCAACCGGCAAAGTGACATGCGCTTAGGGATCAAACGTTAGGCAAAAGAAAATTAAAGTGGCTGAAATAGAAATAAATGTAGAGAACAAGCGTAGCAATGAGCTTCTCTTATCATACGCATTAGCATAATTTTGAGGAACGGAGAGCCAAACGGAAAACGACTCGAAATACTCACAGCTCGACCAAAAGAGAGCACAATAAAGGAATCTTTAGAATAGCGAGAACGTACTATGAGACGAATTTTTTAATTGTGTCGTTTTTGATACATTAAAGTTAGGCTCCTTTATTCTGTTAAATTTCGGAAGGGCTTAAATTTTCCTCCTTCAACATTACAATAAACTAGAACACCTCGTGGCGTAAGACAATCTGCCGCGGTGGAAGCAAATTTAACAGAAGTCATTTTTGATGGCCAGCGAATCCTAGCTTTTTTTTTTTGCATGGGTCACATCTAGGTCAACTCACAAAACTCTCTGCAAAAAAATTATGAACATTGCTCAACTCCTTCTACCTGTTTTTGAGTGGACAGACATACTATGTATATGTACTTAAATCTTCAACAAAACCATTTCACCTCTCACACTTCGTTCGCGGGTGATAATTACAACCACGTGAGTGTAACACAACATAGAAAATTAAATATAGAGTGCGGGATTAATGTTGGCCCACACGCTAAGTTGATGGCCCTTTGCACACCAATTACANTCCCTAAGATAAAACAATACATCGCAAATAAACCCAATTACACCAGGGCACCAGTAGTGAAAACAGCAAATATATATATATACATATACTGTATATATGTATAATTCACAGTCACTCCTCACTTCAGATTACTACTGGAATGCGAGACACAAAGCAAACGCCAAGGGAAGTTTTGTAATTTAGTAAAGGATTAAAAAAATTGATTTCTCTTATGGCATAGCCATTACGTAGCCCTGAATATCCAATGAGTTAACGTTAATTATACGTTACACAAGAAACTCCGCAACACCATTGAAGTTGCCTAATTGCTTAATCTATTCGACAGCACCCTAACAAGATTCTTGGCCGCCTCAGAAACTAAAACTGTAATGCAGCTTTTAAGGCAGCCAGGAATTCCGTTGGGGCGAAATCTAAATTACTTCCCTGGTAACGATAT
>LQNS02278083.1:10974301-10986233 GCA_001587735.2 Parhyale hawaiensis | reverse complement strand
CCCGTCAACTGACCAACTGCCACTCAAGGGCCTCGCAGGGAAACCACTTCCCTCTCAAGGGGCTCTCACCCCCAACTTATATGCCCCCCTTTTCATTACTTCCTCCCCCCCCCCACCCCGTCTAGCTCCACTGTTGTAAGGGTCGGTAGAATAACGTAAAAATGCCATCGATTAGCTTAGTGTAATCTAAAGGAGCAGTTCCAAATTTGAGAAGTTCTCCATATAACAGAAGGAGAATAAACATGAAATCTAAGTACAAGATTGGTGAGAATAAATGCACGATTAAGTTGTGATTGAATTACAGCAATCCCAAATCGAAGTATTTCTGAAACAGATGATCTCTAAAGTTTATATGAAAAGCAGACTAGTCAAAAAAAAAATTATCGACTTGTGAGCACAGAAAAGTAATCTAAAATTTATATTAATTCAGCACGCATGTAGCAGGCGCTCGGTCTATAACTCTATATACAGGTGGAACAGTACACAAAAAAAAAAAATCAGCAACTTGTAACCATAGAAGAGTAAGATAAAATAAATTAAAATTTACCAAGTACAGCACGTACGAGCAAGCGCTCAGACTGGTCTATAACTCTACACGCATGCAGAATACTCGAGAAAAAATCATTAACTTGTGAGCGCAGAAGAGCAATTTAAAATTTACGAAGTTCTGCACGCAGGCAGGCGCAGTGGAACAGGAAAATAAGCCAATTAGAGAAGTTCAAATCCCATTTTGTAACGGCACTTGAGCTCCTCGGATTCTCCGAGATCTGAGAGAGGACTTGATCAGGACGTCTATTTTGTACAACAAGTTTTCAGTTCACAAAAGGAAGCCCCCTAACAAGGAGCTTAGGGGCGGGATAAGCGAAGCCCTCGGTCCTTAGGCGAGGTCAAGCCCATGCGCGCCCTTTGGGGAAAACAATGGCAATTTTTGTTGCCTTGCACATCGCGCGGCACGGCTAATGTGGGCAGCAATTGAATGGAGCTTTGATGATGTCAGATATAAGAATATTTCATGTAATTTAGTGATTAGGAAAGACAATACTGTAGCAAAGTGATCGCAATACTACAGCAAAGCGATGGAAATGCTACGGTGAACTGATGGTAATACTACGGCGAAGTGATAGTAATAGTAGGGCGAAGTGATGGTAATAGTAGGGCGAAGTGATGGTAATACTAAGACGAAGTGATGCTAATACGGCGAAATTATGACAATCGCAAGGAACCGCCTTAAGCCTGGTTCACACTATAGCGTTCCGTTCCCAGCAAGCAAAAGTGTGTTCGAACGGTTGGCCGTGTCCCTGCAAATACAACTGCCCGTACCGGAGGACTAACTAATACGTTAAGTAGTTAACCGCTAGGCGAGCTGGCTATTATTATCATGTGCCAAGTTTGAAGTTGAAGTTAATAAGCGCAGAAGATGCGCACATCACTGTTGTTTGCAAGGAAGCAATAAAACAACCGGGCACATGACGGGCTGTGACGGCGGTAAAAAGACTTAGTGTGAACATGCTATAAAATGCTCATCCGAGGCCTTCGTTAGCTGACATGGCCACCAACTGAGAGACTTGTTTTCGCAGACCAATTCACTGAGAAAAATGTTGTCCCAAAACAAGCACGTCTTCCCGTGAGCTGACGGTATATACCTTTTCTCAGCGCGCTCATGCAGCACGGATATTACAGCGTGCGTGTTGCATGAGCAGCTCAAAGCAAATATTTTCAGTTGGTGAATGGGGAAAAAATGAGGGTTTGCAGACAATACTTTTTCTCAATGAATAAGGCCATCAGCTATCACATTGTTCGGGTGTTGGCTAATTCATTTGTTAGGACATTGCGTTGTCTTCCAGTGCGACGGCAATAACCATGCTAAAACTAGGAATAAGGAGAATCAGGAACAAACAGCGATATAAACTAGAACATTTACTTGTAAATACCTGTTTCATCGATATTAGGCAGCGTATGGGTCAGGAATGGAGTATTCGAAGAACGAACAATGGAAGCTCCTCTATAATAGAAACGGAGAAAACTTTCGAGAAGCGCTGGGCTTAAAAGAATGACAATAACATTTTTCAAATTAAAGTGAATTGAATGCAAGATTCCTAACGATGCTCATCGTTGCTGACGGCATCTCTAGGTCAATGGCAACACAAATTGAAAAAAACTAACAAAGTCGAGTGCGTTTTTTAGATGGTTTTCAATTAATGTATCAGATCTCCTTGTTAAGCCGTGACAACTTTATGTCTACCGACATTTTGTTCATTCCTTTACAGCATTCTACTTGGACGGAATGATGGAAAATGAGGCCAGAACGTGTGTGATGAAAAACGATGATAAATACATGAGAGGTACAGTGGGAAAAACGCTAGGTCAACCAAGCTTCACAAACAGGCGGACGCTTTGAAAATTATTACGGTACTTTTACCCGATGGTGAGGTAACGAGGTACGGATGACACTGTTGATTTAACAAGCAAAAGTATCAAATTTAAAAGGGAAAAACACTTAGAATTTCTGGTCTTCAAGCCGTCAGCTCATGCGGGAACAATGCCTAAAACTTTGAGCAAAATCCTCAAAGTTGAAGGCAATTGCATGGGGTCTTAATTGGAGAAGTGAAACGAAAAGTACGCGGGATGTTCTTTGGAAGTCCAATGCAGAATTTGAAACTTTAGTCGGTAAAAGAAAGCATTGAGCTGCCAGAACTACAGAAAGAGAAATGTACAATAGAATAATTGTCTCTTGAGACGAACAATAAACATACAATGGAATACCGTAACAGTGCCTTAGGACGAATAACAGAAATATACGAATAAAATAACAGTGTCTTACAACAAACAATATATAATATGATAAGCTAGCAGCGCCTCGAGACGAACAATATACTTGCAAATACACAATAAAAATAAACTAACAGTACAATGCGACGAACAACATAAATACACAACAAAATTAAAGAGCCTTACTTACCAGCAATATACCGTACAGTATTTTAACAGTAAAAAATATACATCGTGTTGAAATATTTTATGAACATAAATCATTTTTTACGAGCTCTGCTACTCAAGGACTTAGAGGAAGATACCATTAGAGAAACCTCATGTTGTATTGCAAATAAAATATAAGGGTAATCTGTATTGGAAAAAATATTTTATTCTGACTCCTAGGAAATTGCCAGTGCCTTCTTGCTCTTGGAATAATAATAATAAAATCGGGCTCGTTACGGCAGCATTTCCGAACAAAATAATAAATGATGACCGTGCTGGTCGCACTTGCCTGGAATATTATGGAGTCGGCATGGTGATGGAAGCATTTCCCAGAAATAATAAGCCGTGATAATAATAATAAAGTGCGGCCCGTGTGGAAAGTATTTCTCCCACTAAAAAAAATGCAACAATTGGTCGAGTGACACCAGCATAGACAACAAAAATAATACTCGTACAAAGTCAGGCCAGAGAGGGAAGGACCCATTCCCTATGAAAATAAAAAAATTGAGGTCGTGACGGCATTTTCCAGGAAAATAATAAAGTCTGGCCCGTGATGGTAGCATTTCCCAGGGCTACGGACCGAATCAACCGTGAGAAGCTCTTTAGCCGTTACCGCTGGCCCGTTAACTAACTTAAAACCAATTAAGAAGATTGTGAGCGGCACGACCCGACGATGATCCCTGCCGCTGTAGAGAACAGCTACCCTCTTCTGAAGCACAGACTGAGGGCATAACTTTATTAATCCCGAAGTCCAAGTTAGAACACCAAAAGGGAGGGAGCAGCGCTCACGACCAACTTCAAAAATTGATAATTGAATCGGTGACACTCAAGACTACGTACGATGCTGCACACAAAAAGCATTTAGGAAAGTGAGTGGGTAGCTGTTGGAGGGAAAATTTAGTGTCGGAAAATGGTGCGATTCGATGGTTTTGAGGCTATCTTAGGTTTAGGAGGCATCTTCTTTTAGGAGGCTATCTTAATTTTAGGATGCTCGCCTGGTTTCAGAAAGCTATCTTAGATTTAGAAGGCCAGTTTACTTTTATAAGGCTATGTTAAGCATAGAATCCTATTTTATTAGGAGAAGACTACCTTAGTTTCTGTAGGCAATCTTAGTTTTAAGAGACTATTAATTTTAGGAGACGAAATTTGTAATTGGAAATTGGCTTACTTTTGATCGTTCTCATTAAGGAAAGTGAGTGAGTTGATATTCCACACCTAATTTATTACCTGAAAATAGTGTTACTCGATCTTAGTAACAGATCAGCAATGCTAAATATGAAAATAAATTGTTTAGCTAACAAAAAAAAGACACACAACATTACTCCAAGTACAATAAGCACCTCATAGTTTGCTAATCCAGTGTATATTCCCAATACCATAAAAGTACTGGCTAAATTAACCCCGAAATATCCATGGAAAAATCAATTCGATGAAGGCAAAAAACAACACTGCGAAGTTTTCTGATACATTCACGAAACCCGTAACAGAAATCCGGAACAATATTCCAGCACGCTGTCGAACTATTTCCAAAATCCCATTCCGATATTTACCAGTAGAATGTCCAAATTTCCATTTTTTGCGAAAGCATCGAGCCACAAATGCGTATTCATTGAAAATTCCTCGTGCCAAATTGAGTTTTTGGACTCGATGTTTTCTTTCGATAAGGGAGAAAACAGTGGACGGAGTGCGGCAAATTTTCACGAAAATTACGAGCTTCTTGATCGGGCGTGATCCATAGCAGGAATTTGATGATAAACGAGGCACAAACGTGAGTCCCAGTGAGGGAAAAACACAAACATTTTTATATTATAGTGAAAAACATGAACATATGGTAAAATACGAACATTTTAGCTATAACACAATTCCTTTAGTAAGCACGCAAAGATATCTGTAGAAAAAACAATGTAATTAAAACTTGAACTATTTGGTTTAAACACTAACATTTTAGTTAAACCACCACTACAGTCAAAACGCAAGCGTTTTAACAACCCTACAGTTTTAGTAATTTGCAACAAATATTAATCTTTTGCGAGTACCTTCACGAGTGGCAAACTCATCACAATCTTAAGCCTTTATAACACCAACTAGAGCATTCGGGCAAGTTAAATATACTCTTATTCCTTTGAAAATTAATGCGTAAAAGGCTTTAGAAGACTAACACGCCATTCTATCTAGTATCTCGCTAATGAGACATACCATAATTCAGTAACATCTGCACTAGCAAGAGGCACGCTCTATATTTTTATTCGCTGCAATTATTCAAATAGCATTCAATACCAGGCTTAAACTCGATTAATCTCGCTCGATTTGATGTAGGAACGAAAATAAATAAATTGGTGAATAAAACTATTGTCTAGCCTCCAAAGGCCCGCTTGGTTGACTGTGTTTACCAATAATGGCAATAATCAAACTACACCTATGTTTTCGTGAGAATGACAATTGGTCGCATCTTCTAAAGTAGTAAATTATGAATGACAAAAAAAAATGCGCTTAGTTTAATCGCAAGTTTAAGAGTAGCAAACCTGCTTATAAAATTTCAACATTTGTTTAACTAGAAAACGCATACCTCCTCCAACCAACGTAATGTAAATGAAAAATAAAAATTGGTTGGGAATCTAGGATTTATCTTTGATCATCATCATAATTTGTTTATTTGTGCCGATTAAAGTTTCAAACAGTCCCAGTAATTTTCTGGTAAATGCGACCCATAACTGTTCCAGTTATGTTCTGATTAATATTACGAATAAACAAAGTCAAACACACAAACGGGCGAACAGATCGTCAAAGAAATTTACCCATTTATACCTTTCAATATCCCTGCATGACAGTTCCTCGAAATTTTCTGAAGTCCGTTCATAACATTTTAGGTTATGTTAGTTGACTAATACAAAAACAAACATAGAGACAGACAAACGGATAAACAGATCATCACAAACATTTGGTCATTAACTGCTCGTAACATTCCTAACACACCCTGCAAATTTCATGAAGACCCGTTTATAACTCTTAAAGAGTTATTTTGCTGTGATCAACAGGCAGCATAATTAACGATTGAACGGCTCTTGACCAAAAGTGAATCAGCTGTTCCTCTTAACACGCCTAACAATCCCAGCAAATTTCATGAAGATCCGTCCAAAACGTTTTGAGTTATCTACCGTATCTAGGTGACAAAACAGACATGGCCGTCAAAAACATAACTGACTTGGCGAAGGTATTTACGTTACAAACTTACAATCGAGTTTTTTGATACACCAAATTAAGTCCCAAAAATATAGGACGTTAGCAATAAATGGGTAAACGATCTGGAGGTCGGAGAGTTCAATTGGACCATAATATTTTACAGCTAGGCTCACACAAGGTATACATGCACATATATATTTCTATGTATGTGCTACAGTGTTTGCGTTATTTTGTGAATTTTCCAGTTCCCCTCTTCCAGGAGTGCACTTGCGGCTCTTTCCCGTCGCTACTCTTGTGTCAATTGCATTAGGGTGAGCCAATATGGCTTTCTTTTCGAGTGAACTAATACGATAGTCGCATACGTCCAGAACACGAATGCGACGTGTCGTACGAACACAAATGATGGCTAAGAAACTCACTTCTGAAGGTAACTGATCCGTTGTAATTGCCTGAACCGAGTAGAAATAATGACAATGAATTTGAAAATTATATAAAGAGCAACGCGTCAATATGAACATGAAACACCCGCTTCTGGGCAGTCTATCTACACTCCCAGAAAAGTAATTTTTTGTCCATCTACCCAAACAGATTCACTCAATCGACCAACTGTACTGTCTCGATGGCACAAGGAAAAAGACTAGAAAGGTATGCAGCAACTAAATTTTACAATTCAAATAGATTATTACCATGAGACGAGCATGCACAGAGCAAACTCCGCATCTCACGTAGAAATGATCAATTCTACTTTCTTGATGAGCATCACTGCAGCACTGACTGCAGACTTGCAATTTCTCGACAAACTACCTCGATGACGCAATAGCTACAGAAATATCTATAATGCAATGACCTCGTCAGCCAGTGACTGACTCTCTTCACTACATTTTCATCCACGCTCCGTTCGGCACATCTGGACAAGAATCACGTGCGCCAGTATCCAAATTCAACCATAGCCGCCTTGTTGCCGACTTTCATCGAAAAACAGGCAAACGAACATATGCTCGCGCCGAGGCCGTATCATTACTCCCGTCTTTTGTGCCGCCGAACGCCGCGGAAGCTCAAACGGCAACAACTGGTGGCTATCGAAAGGTTCTCAAAGGAAAATAGTTATAGTCCATCCGCAGCGCAGGCAGCGCGGCGGCTTACCATATCCTGTGCAGATTTCCAAGGAGCGGCCGCACGGTACAGCCAAACGCAAGTAAAAAAAAAGGCGGGTTCTGCCATCTTGAAAAGGCTGGCAGAGGAACGTCTCATTCAAGATCGAAGTGAAGAGTGGCAAAGAAGATGAAACCAGAAATCTTCACTTATCATTCTCGGGAGTCCCTCAATCTAGGCAACACTGAAGAGTACCTATTGGACGTTAGACTTAAATGAATTAAATGCAAAATCTCGAATTTAAGAGACAAACACGGATAGAAACATCGACCGTCGCAATCTCATGCTTACCCGTGTGTTATTAATTTTGGTTTTCGCCCTGTAACATTAAGAAACATAGACCAATGGACGCATAGAAATTTATGTAACAAGAAACAAATAGAAGACATTACCGAGCATATGCAGCAATATTTTCACAGGTACCTACGTGCAGATTGGTGAAAGGAGCTAAAAACAAGATAAAATTTGCAACGTAGTATAGGCTATACAAACTATATGTCTGTCCTTAGCAGACTATAGACTGCAATCCGGCCGCGCAGGCGTCCAACTCGCCACGCGCTATGTGCGTTTGTGTACGGGGCGCACTATCGTCTCTCACGACGATTTTGCGTTCACGTAAGCTTTCCTGCGCGCGCCACCACTAAAATAAACACTACCTAGGCAAACCTAACCTAGGCAAACCTAACCAACCCTTACCTAACCAACCCTTACCTAACCCTCTAACCTAACCTTACCTAACCCAATCTAATCTTACCTAACGTTACCTAACGTTATCTAACGTTATCTAACGTTACCTAACGTAACCCAACGTTACCTAACGTAACCTAACATTACCCAACGTTACCTAACGTAACCTAACCCAACTTAATCAGCGATACAGCGAGCAGCGCGGCGCACCAACTTGAACGCCGCTCACGCGCACACGATCTGCGTGCACCAACACGCACACAAATCGTCGTGAGAGACGATAGCGCGTACGGGCATCGGTGTGCTTGCGGGCGGCGTTCAAGTTCGTGTGCTGTGCTGCTCGCTGTATTACAGATTAGGTTAGGTTAGGTAAGGTTAGGTAGTGCTTATTGTTGTGCTTTCTGGTAGTTGTGACGCTGCTAAAGAAAGCTTATTTGAACTAACGCACAGTGATGAAGCTACAAAAAATTGCGACTTTGGCGCCAGTGCGTCAGGGCTATACAAAGATTACGTTATCTAAAAATAATATACAGTAAATACTCCCAATAGACAAGGGTTGCGCTCCGGACATGACTTGTACACTAAGAGGTTTTGTCTCCTAAGAGAACAACAGTTTTCTGTAATAGTGAATAACTTCATTTTTCCACTCCAAATAGCACAGCCATAATTAATTTGAAATGTTGGAGATCGAATGCTTAATATGCGTAATGTAAAACACTCAAGTGGTTTTTTATAAAATTTTGTTGAAAAAATAATTTCTATTTTCTCCTTGTTCTTTGTAGTCGCAATAAACTGTGTACAGACATTACAGTTTGCACTGTATTATCGTCAAGTGTCAGCAAGGGCAAAATAAAAAACAGCTTAAATTTAAATAACGAGTCTCACTCTGCAGTGGAGTGGATTTATATAAATAACCGGCGGAATGTAGCCAGACCTAACATCAAAACCAACAATCTGAATTGACATTCAAAGTAAAAGTTTTCTCATTCATCGTATAAAATACGGTAGGTTCAAACTTTGATATGGTACCGTTTCCCAGTAGCTACTACAATTTTTTTTTTTTTTTTTGTTGTTACCAAGATTTTAACAAATATAGTAGTATACTAGGCAAAAGTTTTGTTTATAGCCAAAGATACATTATTAATAATACCCGTTTTATAGAAATTTCACCAAGCACCAATATTAGATTATGCTACTTAAGAGCTTTTTTGGTGGACAGTCTCAAAAACTTGTCTACTAGGAGATTCGTCTTATAAGAAGTAGGTCTATTAGGAGTTTTGTTGTATACATCGCCATCGTACGCACAGACTTTATCGTATACAAATAATTATAGGCCTTGGAGCCAAGAATTATTACATTACAAGAACTGCAAACCACATTTGCGGTCTTAAAATTCGCTCATCGCAGAAACGCTGAGTGTCAAGCAGAGAGCAAAGTAGACTGCGAAAGATTTTAAACTTTTGGAACCCAATATCTTGAATCGAAAATTTAACAGTAGATTTTTAACATAGACTTACATGTTTTGGACTACCTTAAAATTGAAAAAAATATGAAAATTTTTTAAAGTTATGGAAACCAATCTTTTAAAATCGAAATTGAATATCTTCCGATATTCCCTGCTTGTGTTTCTCGCAAGAAAAGAAGAAAAGAAAGATCACAGCACGCTCAAGTGCTCTCCAATGTTATCACGAGATTCCACAACCTGCCAAGCTCCACACTTCACTGCACCGCTTGAGTTTCCTTCCTCGAAGCCACAAGATAAAAAAAATCTCAGATCCACGACCCCAATTTTAACGTACCACCACACGGTTTCATTCCTGCCCCCTCCCCCCCCCCTCCAAAAAAAATAAAGATACGGGGATTTCAGACCCAAAACCCGTATTTCATGCAACCGTTCAAACAGGTTCAAAGACACAAGATGGAGAATCTCTGACCTAAAACCAAAATACGTACACAGATGATATCCGACAAGAAATAATTCCACTGTCGTCAGAGAACCTTAGTCTCGAGATTCAAAGAAATTGCTCGGTTGCCTTCCACAAAAATCACACACATGTGTTCATTCACTAGGTATCAAAATAGAAGGATCTCGGACACATGAACCCCTAGAGAACCGCTCGTCCACGAAGCCCAACAGAGAAAGACGATCTTGGACAAAGTAGCAAAATACGGAGGATCTCGGACACATGATCTCCTAGAAAAACCGCTGGGTTTCCTTCCGCGAAGCCAAAATAGGAGGCGGATCTGCGGCGCTTCTCTATCGTCCGCCCGGCGGTATCAGTCGAGAGCGGCGCAGCAGACGCCAGAGATTAGCAGGCTCCACTGTTCATTAAATCGAGATAAGAGCGAGAAGAGCTGCCCATTAAGAAGTGATGGCGGTGATAACAAAGACATAACAGTCGTCGAAATGAGCTAAATTGTGTTCTAAATAGAGTACGGATGATCAGACAGCGCTCAGTCGGATCACAAGAGGCCATTTATTCTTCGGCCAGTCTCTGCACTGATCGACTGGCATTTAAGATCACTAGGCTACACGAAATGAAAAAAGGAAAACTTTACAGCAAGAATTGCACATGCCCAATAATTAGCTTTCTCTAGTTAGGATTAAAATGCTTGCAAAGCCATTTTTCTGGGCATCTCAAAAGACGAAATAATTCAGGGATAAGTTTCCTTCAGCTGTACGTTACTATGAAGATAGCTGTAGCCATATTATGGATCAGTACACCAGATGAAAGGGTTCAAATTTTTCTTAGTATTGCAATTGTGTTTGATCTTGAGTTTTTTCTGTAATTACACTTTTCCGTTAATTTGTACAACCACTATGCACCACACGGAACATTAGCTGTAGGAGTATTTTCCACTATAGGTACTGTATAGAACGGGTTTCATTTACACCGCACTGTTACTGTTGGAAGCAAAAGCATATACTGCATTACATTAACGGTAAAAGTTCCTACACATCCATTCAATCCATACCAACTGTTGAAATTTCCACTACAGGAGAACTGTCACGATGGACACTGCTGCCATGATTTTCGTGCAGTAACTCTCCTATGAGCGCTGCCATAAAGCTCATCGCCCAGGCCATGATCGCAAATACAAAAAAAAAGGAGAAGTCCGTCAGTTCAGTCGACGGTTTAGCCCCAAACTGTGTTAACGTGGATTTCATGGCCAGAATCAGCGTTTGGCCGTGAGGATCTGCAAGCGTCAGCCATGAAGTTTTGTTTTACTGGGTCTTCTTATGGTAGCGTTTCAGGCGCCCTGTGGTTGTTACCAGTTGAGTTTGTCCGTCCGGCCATCCTTCGACGCCCTGGAGTGAAGTCTTAACGTTAATCATTATACCACTGTTTCGCCGTAACTATTTGTACGCACATCCATTACATTTACTGCAACAGAAGCAACTGAAATGCATATCCAATGAATTTACTTGTAAAAATGCATCCGGCACATATTTTTTTTGGCAATATTACGGAATTGGGAAGCATTTCGCTCATGAAAAAACAGTACAGAATATCCCACAAGCTGAAATAGAGGATACAGCCTGTAATGCAGAATACCCCACAGCCTGGAATAAAGAATGTCCCACAGCCTGGAATACTTGCTATCACGCAGCCTGTAAAACGGAATATGCTACAGTCCGCAACCTGGACAAGATATTCCATAACCGGCAACATAGAATAACCCACAGTCTTTACAACAGAGTACCCCCAAAGGCCTGGAAAATATTATATCCTTTAGCCTGCAAAACAGTATAACCCACAACTTCAAATACAGAATGTCCCACGGGCTAGAATACAGAATACCCGATAACTCGGAATACAGAATAACCGGAGCAATAAATTCCGCTAGATTCTGCCCCACTGTTCCTTCTGCAGCTGCAATGAACCTCAGCTTGAAGTGGAAGAGAAAGAGAGGGAGAGACACGTCGGAAGGCAGC
>LQNS02278083.1:10950362-10969552 GCA_001587735.2 Parhyale hawaiensis | reverse complement strand
ATATGCGACTTATCTTAGATTATTATCTTTACATTATTGTCATATAGCCTCACAAGCGAGAATATCGCTTTTAGGAGGATCGTTCTCATTTTAATTGTGAATTTTTAATCTGTTGTATCGAATTGTAAGAGAACAAATAACGGAGTAAAGGAGTAAAAGGAGTAAAGAAGGATACAAATTATAGGATGGCATTAAGAGAAAAGAAAAACTTATAATAACTTTGAGGTAAGAAAAAATTTATTTTATCAATAAATTTATTTGTTCAATATGAAATGCCAACTTCACAACATCCTACTTCCAGATTGGTTTCTTCTAGCAAAAACATGACAGTAATATAGCGAACATTATACCTAGTGTATCCCCTATACTACGGGAAACGTTTCTTAACTGCTTACTGTGCAGACAGGAAAAAATACTTTGCAAAAAACATAGCTCCAGAAAGAGCTAAAGTGATAGAAAAAACAAAAAATGATCTTTTTCAAGTAATTTAGGTTTAAGTAAAAATCCTAATATAAGTACAGTACTTACCTATATACATGTATTTCACAGCATCTGAAGAATTTAGGAAAATTCGTTTTGCTTATTTTGATATCCTGTGCAAAGGTGCTCAGTAGCGTGGCAAGCCTCTCCTTGTTGAACATCACTTGCCGATGAAAACCATGAGTAAGGCGTAGCAAGCTTGTACTGATCGCGAACAAGGTCTGGTTGATGCCAGAGTATCATCGATTAAAGTAATTACTTGTTGCCTGAATGCTCTGAATTGGGTACTATCAATTTTTTCCAGATCTGGCAGCAGAATCAATAAAAACAGCTTCTAGGGTTGCTTTAAGTAGACTCTGTCTTTGAGCGTATGTAATTTACTACGCACTCATCGAAATTAGTTTTTTTTTCCCTGTTCCAATGAACTGTTCGCAATGCTGGCTTTATTTTGTAGACTGTTTGCTTGCTGACTAATTAAAGACTCGGAAGCTTCAATTCTTTCGTCAATTGTAGTCAGCTTTTCTGAATGTATCTCGTTGACAACTTTATCTGCTACGTTTTCTGTGACAATATCGTCCTGTTCTTCGTCTGCTTCACACTGCTCATTGTGAGTGGTAGAGGGGGGGGGGTGGTGATGGCAGGTTTTCTAGAAGTGACGTATCCATTTTTATGTTAATATAAGAGAAGTAAAAATTGTTTGCTGTCCAATAAGAAGTATTTTTTTTTTTCATTTGCGCGCCAGATCCCGAAGGGAGTTTTTTAAGTGACAGATCGTCTTTTACCAAAGATCACACGCTACTGAATCGCATGAAACCATTAAGGTACAATGGTACCATTAAGTTGCAAGAGACTGTAGTTGCGCAGTTGCATCCAACTATAATTTCATGCAACTCGGTGTGCGCGTTCCTATGTATTTGCATTGCATGGCTGCATGCAACTCAAGTTTCACGTTGCATGCAACCAATTGCGTTGGTGTAAGAGCCGCCTTAGGAGCCGAGGAAAGCAGCTAGGCAGCTATGACTCAGCTACTATACCACCCAGTTCAGGCACCAGTAGCTACCGTCGCCTACCTGAAATGCGACTTGGAGAAATTTTAAGGAAGGAAACTGGTAGCACGCCATGAAAAGCGGGGACTATGGCACGGAGGCAACCCGCGTAAAGGAGAAGCAGTTAATTGAATATACAATAAGCTGAAACAATGCACACAGCAACAAGCTGCGAGTGGTAGCAATCTCAGTAACAAGGTGCACGATCACAAGAGCAGTCATATGGAAAAACCCAAGTTTTAAATATACAAAATGTTTCTGGCTAATACATTCAGGGATCTAGCAGCGGGGAGGGCAATTCTAACGCATACGATTTGTAGAACTGAGTTAGTATTGTAGAAACTGAAGCTGAAGATTTCAAAGCGAAAGAAAGACGTTACATTTTATACACGCATGTAAGTAGAAACTTACTATTGACGCCGGCAATCAAGTTATACGAGTACCAGACGCAACTGCCAGTCACCGTGGGTACAAAGCCGGCACATACGCCACATAGAAGACGCAACTCCCGTACATTCCCCGTCGTACCCCCACAATGCCGGCACATTAATAGAGCCATCAAGGGCCCACGAGAAGTAGCGTCTAAAAAAGCGCAGCCTCATCGTACGTCAGACGTTTGCTTACGGACAGGATCGAGCGGCATTTACGGCAATGGCGGCCATCATTCAACGAAGGCCCTTATGAGAAACAGCGGCGCTCGACGCTTTCTTTATCTTCTCCAGTGGCAGAGGAACGAACGGTCGGGGATGCTACTCGTCGTTGGCATGGCCGCGGAGCTACGCAAAAACCAAAAGTGGTTAACTCTTTACGTCATCGTAGGCGAATTCGTCATATGGCAACTTCGATCCCGAACATCTGCAATATATTAACTCTTTAATATAAGCGGCTCTGTTACTAGGTTACGAGGGTTTTCATCCTTCGACATTCATGATGTAAAACAGCATCTCTACAGCGAGGAAGCACAACTTGGTACGGTTAGGGTCAAAATCTATAACCGACGACAAAACCGTCGCTCTTCCGAGATCTCGCGATTAGTGAAGTGTACGGTGAATGTCTGCATCAATTGGCCTAGTAATGGTTATACAGTAATAGTCACAATGACACTTCAGTTCATGAACAATTGAAATAAAATACAAAACTTAAAGTACAGACTTTCAACAACCCGTGAGAGCGTGGAATAACATTACAGCTTGAAAAAGAACGCGACACACCTAGCAACACAGGCACAAGCAATCCCTTACAGCAAGTTTGCTTCCGGCAATTGGACACCAAAAAGCGAAGGCGAAGGACCGCAGCAAACGCAAATAAACCCGTACTTTTCTATTAAAGAGCAAGCACTCGCCAGCCCACCGTCACCGCAGCCATGTTTGCGAAAGAGACACCACGTCGAAGCGAGACATCAACGATTGTTACATGCGGCACCGCAATGTTGCCTTCAGTAATGGAGTGGTACAATAATAATAAGCAATTCTGCTGGTTTTATCTGGTACATCTTTGATACAACTGGTATTGACTAGAAGTAAAAATTTTGCGGAACCATCATTTCGCTCAAGGAGGCTTAATAGAAAGAGGAAACGAAAAGCCTCGGCGTTCAAGCGTAAATTTCCGGCAAGGCTAAAGTCTGGCGCCTGGCTGGACATAGGTATTGCTATACTATATATATCGGAGTTTTCGAAAATTTTTCTGGGTATTACACAGTAAAAAAATACACACATATATACAGTATTATATATATATATATAGCGTATTGCAATGTGCGCCCGAGCAGGCGGGAATCGACGCACACCTATTTGTATGTTCGACCATTAGCTAAAAGGCTGTGGCGGTTGAAAGGCTGTAGCACTGTGGCTGGAAAAAGCAGCAATGGGATGCAAGTAAATCATGCAACATTACAGTTTCTCGGGCCTATCGGGAGGAATATACTGTATCTACACTATATTAGTTTTCTTCTGCCAGTCATTATAGCAAAACCGCACTGAAAACACATTGTACATCTATTAAAGGATATAGGCATGTTTGTGGAAAACCGCGCCGCCAGAAATTAGTCACACCAGATAAATTAGTTGGTTGGCTAACCCGGCGAAGAACGACAGTATTCCCGTCTTCTATTACAACTTCCTTCATTTCGTTGCCAGAGAATGACTGCAGAGATGCGACTATAAGTGTGCTGAGCAGTATACTTGAGATACAAGTGTCCGAAATGACAATGAATATATAGTACAGATACCGCATTGTACCTTTCAGTTCAGGTTAAGAAGATATCATCATCATGTAAATGAACAATTTTTCTTTCGTAAGAAGGGAAAAGGTATCTATCACTTTCCACAAGTGTTTATCTATCACTTTCCACAAGTGTTTATATTTTTCGAGCAATAGCTCCTTTCCTATGCTTATTACAACATATTTCTCGGAATGCTAAGTACCTACAGAATTTGAAAACGCGCTAAACCTGCAAAAATCTAGAGATCTGCTGCATGATCAGCCGAACTGTTCTATTATGGAAATTTGTTTAGGGTCAGATTCGGGACAAGTGGCTTAAAAAATTTCAACGTGTACGTTTTCTTACCTTCAGTGTTCTTACGTGCAAAAAAGAACCAGGAAATTGATGGGCCGAGGCACAATGAATGTACTGCATACCTGAAAAGAAAACAAGAACATTAGATGCACAATATGTAGAGCCACGTGGACGTACAAACCGGTAGCTTGCAAATATTTTCATAAATGTTTACAATCATAGAGCCCGCCGTATCCAAGATACCTTCTCCGCAAGAAAAATGTTGGGTACCTTGGAATTTTTTTTCTTCAGTATTAGATAGGGGGAAAAGAAAAGCTCTTGAGAAAATCCCATTTTTCCGTTGCCGACTTTTGGCCGCCAGCGTCAGACCTAGATGAGTCAAGTACTGTTGCGGTCTGTTACAATATTTATCTCCGCCAAGAAGGTTACGTTTTCGTCGGCTTTGTCTGTCTGTCTGTCATTCTGTCTGTCACCAAGACGACTCAAAAAGTTATGGACAGATTTGGACGATATTTATAGGGTTTGTTAGGTACGTTGAGGGGAACAGATGCTTAACATTTGGTGAAGATCCGGATTTTTATGACATTTGCATGAGTTGTTAGGTATATTACGAAGAGAAAAGGACCTAATTTTTGTAATGACCCGTTTGTTCGTTCGTTTGTCACTGTTTTTGATTTTATGCTTCTTAGCACGATAACTTAAATAAAGAATGAATCTTTATGAAATTTATAGGCGTTGTTTGTAATGTTGAAAGACATAAATAAATTTTGGTGTAGGTCGTTTGGTTCGTTTGTATGTTTGACTAATGTTTGTCATAATATTTCTTAGCAGCATAACTCAATAAGAACGGATCTCCAAAAAAATTACTGAATCTGTTTACACTGTTGAAGGGCACTAATGATTAGGTGTTGGTGTTGATACAAAGAAAATCATGGTCTCAGAACCAATTTTAATTTTTTGCAACCGTTGCCTTGCTTGGCGGAGGTATGCACTCTCAGAGTGTTCTAGTTTCTAGTGTTGCAATTAAAATAGAAGAATGAAACACAGTTTGACCGAGAACGTTAAAAAACAAGAATATTAGAGGCACAACAAGTTCATACAACTGAACATACAAGCGAGTAAAGTAGATGTTTTATTTATCCCATATTATCAATTATTAGAATCCGGAATGAAACTCAGTTTGACAATGTCAAAAATTATTCTACAAACGAACGATAAAAACATTTGGTAAACTCAGCACCAGAACTGAGAGCGAGAGAGGTGAGCAAATGAAAGAACAAGCGTACGCGGAGTACAACCCCTTAGCATATTACGCCAAGGTGCATCGTCGGTGGCGCTTCTGTAATAAATTGGACTCGATGAGATTTCGGGCAATAGACTGATTAAAAATCAAAGCTTAGGTTTCAATTCGTTCGGAACTACTGGCCTTACAAGTGGCCACAAGGTACGGCATGAAATCAAACGTCAGGCAGTGTAGTGAAATCGAACAGAGATTGCAATAATTTTCAGTTGCTCAAGATATATCAACGGGACTTAGAGGACTGGTCCAAAGGTTAGCATCATTGTATAGTATTGAATAATATTATTACGAAACTAAACTCGATGCTTCCTTCATTTTTGGCATTAAGTCAATAATGATTTTAAAAATAGGGTAAAAATTGCCAGGGTTTGAAAAGCTCGTTTGGTTCTCGTTGGAGGATTGTTATGAAGCATAGTGCTGAAACAGTATTTTTGAAGGACAGGGACCGTAAATCAACTTCTGCAAATTCTCAGCGTTTGGAGTGCCTACATTGATCGTGCATACCTCCGCCAGTAGTGGGTAAGGCGATGAGATCGCCGTTTTTGAGGGTAGGTTCCCCTCGCGCCGGCGGGTCATCGCGCCGCCCCTTCCGGTTTCCCAGGCCCCGCCCACTTCCGGTTAGCGCCCCCTGACCCCCGCTATACCGGTAGTGTATTGGCCGTTACAAACCGGAAGCTCGCGCGCGAGGGTAGCCGCGAGGGTAGGTTACCCTCAAAAACGGCGATCTCATCGCCTTACCCACTACTGTAGTAGTATATAGTGTAGCGAGACACCGGTTTTTGAGGGTAGGTTCCCCCCGCGCCGCCGGGTCATCGCGCCACCCCTTCCGGTTTCCCAGGCCCCGCCCACTTCCGGTTTCCCAGGCCCCGCCCACTTCCGGTTTGCGCCCCGCCCACTTCCGGTTTGCGCCCCCCCCCCCTGACCCCCGCAAAACCGGTAGTGTATTGGCCGTTACAAACCGGCAGCTCGCGCGCGAGGGTAGGTTACCCTCAACAACCGGTATCTCGCTACACTATATACTACTTCCGCGGAGCGAGGCAACGGTAGTAAATGATTCAAATTGGCTCTGAAACCATGATTTTCATTGTATCAACTCCAAAATATAATCATTTGAGCCTCTTGATAGCTAATAACAGTTTGAACAATTTTTTTTTTTTTAAGATCCGTTCATAACTTTTTGAGTTATGCTGCTAATAATCGTTATGACAAACATGAGTCAAACATACAAACGAACAAACCGATCAGCAACAAAATTTTATCATTTAACTATATCTTTTAACATTACTAACAGCCCCTACAAACTTTATACAGATCCATTCAATATTTTTTATTTGTTGCGCTAACAAACATAAAACTAAAAACAGTGACAAACGAACGAACAAACAGATCATTACCAAAATTTGGCCACTTACTCTTCGTTATATACCTAGCAACTCATGTGAATTTCATAAAAATCCGTCCATAACTTTTTGAGTTATGGCATTGAGAAAAATGAGGCAGACAAACAAACAAACGGATGGACGGATCTTTACCAAAAGTTGATCCTCGATTCCTCCTAACATGCCTAACAATCCCAGCAAGTCTCGTCCAGATCGGTTCATAACTTTTTTGAGTTATCTTGGTGATAGGCGGACAGACAAACGAACAAGCACGACGAAAACATAAGCTCCTTGGCTGAGGTAATAATAGTAGTGGACTGGCGATGGCCTTTGCTTAATATTCTACAACCCCCCCCTCCCCCTCCAGCCCAGTGATCCAGGGGCCGCCACTGCTTACCCTGGCTGTCTTAGTGCCCACAATTTGTGTTCGGTTTGGTAGCCACTTAAGGCTCTTGCATATTTCAAATTCATACATGCTACTCTTTCTTTGTACTTCGTAAATCCTGCATTTGCTTACTAGGTCATAACTCCTTTCACTAGTCTTCATAACTCTTCTTTTCCATAAATTATTATTAACGTCGGAATAGTCGTTCTCTACGAAGCGTCAAGCAGTTTTTCGTCGGTGTGAGAGGTTCTTTTATATCTTATATTTTATAAATTGTGTTTCTGAGTCGCACTTCACGATTAAGATCGCAACAGTACACCTATTTGCAGTATGGAGAAAATTTCAGGCTATTTGATATCACAAAGCACGACAAAAAATTTCAATCACAGCCTTTACGATATTTATTCAGTAAAAGAACGTCAGTCAATGTTCCACATTGTACAACGAAGAATATGCACAAGAAAAATTAATTTTACACACAAATGAGAGTTTCCAAATGAGGTGCAGCCAATATTGACAGTAACTATTTGGCACAAACTTGTATAATGAGTGTAAATACCAAAAGAACAACCGTGCTAAGTATGAAAAATCTAGCCTCAGCGAGTAAATTTCTTCTAGCGCAAGCAGAAGTAACATTTCAAGAAATCGTTCTAAATAAAGAACATTATAAGCGATCTGACAGGACGTACGAGCACAAGAACAGGGGAAAAGTTCTTTCAGAAAATCATCAATCTTTAAAAATTTCAAAAGCTCTCACGCCCGCCAATGAATGGCTAGAAATTTGAATGTCATCTGATTAACGAGCTCCAGCTCGCTTCTGAGCAGTACCTATATTGCAATATTAAATTCGATAAAAATGAACAACGACATCAATTATAAAATGATCGCTACTTTACGCTATGAAAATTATACTATCCCAATATCGCAAGATAATAAAACGTTTGTCGCGTCTCCCAGGCCCATCGGTTTTTTCAGGATTATTTAAATATGAATATCAAGAAATAGTGAGTGAGTATCCTCGACAGACAGATCGATCAACTGAAAAAAAGAACCCAGCAAAAGTTCGCGAGTTGCCCAAAAGTTTTCATATGCAAAAGCAAGCAAGCAGTCCTGTGGGAAAGCCATCGTTTGCTGCCGGAAATAGCAAATCAAAAGCACCGGCGGAAAACTTTTGGGAATGCCACAACATTTCAATAACATGGGAGATATCGCCACCGGGCCCCTGTAGGTTCGGGGCAAAATGAATATCCACGAGCATGCACCGGTGTGCACTCAGCTAGCAAGAACAGTGTTGAAAGCGAACAATCATACAGTGAATAAAGAGGAATAGGTATCAACGAGTAAAAGTTAGGAAAAAACAAGTATCCGAGACCGAACATCTAGCAGCCGAGGGTATCGAGTAGTGAAAATTTCATCTTACGAAAGCAATGTTGTATGCACGCAATCGGCTAGGCGATGAATAAGGCTGAAAGGTCGGGGGAAAATAAACTACGTATCCAGGAATATGCACGAGCACGCACCGGTGAACAATGTTAGTCGAAAATAGATTTTTGGCAGCAGCGGTGAAAGCACAAAAAGGCAGTGAATGTAACAGAGAAATGGTCGAGTGAATCTATCTACAATATAATAAAGACCGATCTGCATTTATCTCTTTGTTTATTCATTTATCTGTTACTTTTATGTCAGGCATCAAAATAAATATGAGTCTTCCCACATCCCAACTTCGGCTACCGAGAGTTCATGCTGAGCTCATGATCAACGAAGCAAAGAGCAAGATATGCTGTAGCATACCGCAGGAAAGCAAAGGAATAGGGATTTCTTAGGAGCACATATTCTTTTTCTAATTAATTTCCACGAGTCGAGTATCTTTGCCGAGCTCGATTGATGTACATTGCGAGTGCTACTTGAATGTAGGCTACAAAAGAATTGCTTTTCAGCGTATCACCAAAGGAAAGGTTTGGGGTTCTCAGAGTACACAATTTGGCACTAGATGCTTACCTCTCATGTTCTTTCAAATTGGAAGTTGCAGTGCATCCTACATAAGCAAATAAGTAACAATATCATTATCAGTGGAGAAGTATCATCACAAATTCGTTATTTTTGACCACCGAGTACACACTAATACGAGTAAAACTCTGTAGTAAATAGATCACGACGTGCATGTCCTTGTTTCTGTTGAATTACCTACTCAGAAAAGAGCTTGAAAAAATTATGTTGGATGCGGACAGTGACACTTAGTACTATAGGTAGTATATATAGGAAGAAGCGGGGTCTGCGATCGCATAGACGTGAAGGTGAAACTCTACATAGTTGATGTCGATCAACATCAATAGATAACAATACAGTGGCTGTTTGATCTGTGGTCCCAAGGGCGGTTTTCCCTGGTGGTAAGCACTGCAAAATGTATAGGATAGATCGGCTGAGGTAGGGGGTTGCGAGAGGCAACATGTAAAGGGGATAGGTCTAGCGGATGGACGGGAAGCGCCCCTCCCGTATGCATATTCCTCCTAAATGGATATGCAACCAATCGAACACTGCATGCCTTCGGCCACGAAGTATCCCTGTCTGTGGAAAAATACAACGGGTAACTTTTGGTACTGAACAGATACGCACCAAGCACTGGCGTGTGATAACGTAGCGTTAGAAAAAACAGAAGCCATCTATTTACGCATATTTTTGCAGACGCGGAGGTAGTCAGTGTTTAATGCCATCACAATGAGAGCTTATAGGAGGGGAGCAAAGAAAAAATTATCAAAACAGGATTATGGTAATTATTTTCTTCGTTCAGGTTTCCCTAACCGCAAAACACTTTGTGATTCAAGAGAGAATGGAAAAAGTAAAACGTATTATGTAATAATAAAAAGGAATCATTACGCGTGGTAATAATAGAACGAAAGGGAGGGGGAAATGGAATGAGATAAAAGAACTAACAGCACAACGGGCGAGAAAGCGATTAGAGAAAAAGGAAAATTATCAAGTAATTCAACAAATAACTCAACGAAAAAGAAATGTGGTAACTTAAAGTATAGAACTGATCAACAATAGCCACATCAGTAAGAACATCAGAAGCATGCATAGAAAACAGTGAAAACGTGTAGGATTGCTAGAAGATGAAACAAGAAAAAACATGACCGCCAAGAAATACGACAGTTAACAAGAAAACACTGTACAACTTTACTATAAAAACAGATATCTAGCAAGAGGAAGTAAAAGTGTAGTTTCGACGGAATGCAGTTATTAGGAGGAAATCAAGCCGTATAGTTCAACTGTTGCACGAGATATTTAGCAGCAGAAAGACGATTTGCATTGCTGACTAATAAACGAACGGAAAAATTAAAGGAACAGGAAACGAAGTTGCAGTATATAGGTATTCTAAACGAGCGCAGTGGTTAGGCCACACCTAGGCTACTTAAGAGGACGGTTTGCCTCCCGACGACAACATCTCAAAGAACAAGCAACAACTTCAGCCAGAAAGGGGAAACATAAGAGTAAGGGAAACTTGCCGCCCCGCACTCTGGGGACACAAGCTAAGTAGCAACCAATCGCATGCGAGCGGCCAGCATGGGCAATGAGCTTCCGCGCATAAGCTCTCGACGCAAGCTCAACGAGTGGAGACGAGGTGAAAAATAAATTTGAATGGCTTGGCGGGCCAAAAAAAAAGTTAGCTTTGCAGAAATAATAACTTAAGCTTTAGCTTAGTACAGTCTTTAACCCGCGGGTGTCATAGAAACCTGTTAATCAGAGATGCCCGTTAATGCAAAACAAAATATTGTATTTTGTGCCAGTCTCTTTTACGAATACCTAACCGCTACCAAACGAAAGCCCGAAAACGAAATTCATGTAGAAAAAGTAAGTTGTAGAAAAATGTTTAGAAAGGATGTTGGGCTGCTATTTGACTCTTCAGCGGCGGAGTGGCAGTTTCGCTGGGCATTTGCGCCGAACTTCTGGCATAGAGAGGGGACGCTATCAGTGTCAAGGACCTGGCAAGGTCCAGCACGAGCTTCTCTGCAGCAAGCTTCAGGTCCTCTGTTCACCACATCAGGGTTAGGCTGCGGTAAAAAAAACTATGAACAGAAAATACGTTTTCGGCAGTTTCCCTGTCACATTCCAAGCCGCTTCGTTGCGGCGAAAACCTAAAAAATTGAGATATTCACCCGGCACATTTTAGGCTGAACTTCTGTATTATCTTCAGCGCTTCCGGCCAGTGAAGCATATGCGCCACGATGTATGGCTATTAAAAATATCGATTTTCATGCCATTGTCTTACAGCTGATAAATTAGCATGTAGTAGGTAGGTACGTTACGACCGAGGGCGTACATTATCGTACCAGGATCTCCGTCCCATCACAATTGGTATGAAGCACTTTCAGCGATGATAGAGAATAACAGCAGTTCTACCAAGATAACGTAAGTGCAGTGGCCGCAAAAAAAAATGTATACAACATTAGCGCAACAAAGAATGCCAACTCGTAAATACGAGTACAGTTCAGTTGCATCTCTACCTGAATATTGAGAGGAGCGTGTGCTGTCGTAGGGTTGTACCGTTGCTAGGTCCCGCGCTGCGAGTGACGAAATCCCAAGCAATAGTCTGTGCTCAATGCTCACTCAACGTATGTTAGCAGATATTGAGAGGTTGATTTTATGCACCGTCCATAGCTCTCCTTCTTACTTTCACACTAACTCTGGAAATTTGTATCTCTGCTTCTACTCCTGATAATGGGATGCCGTAAGCTCTTAAAGAAAGAGAACAGCCAAGCCCTTGCCCTCTTAGACTATGGAGTGTCAGTGTACACGTTGCCGCGAATACGGTCTCCCGTCGGTCAATTTATATGCCCAAGGAGGCTCAAGTCGCACTACCAACGAGTACCTCTCCCTGGCTCTCGTACTCTGAGAAAGCCTTCAGATACAGCCAAAGCTGAGGATCTGGTATCACCTCTCGCTCCAGAATCCTGTCAATTCGCTCAGAAGTCTTTCTCGATGGACCACAGCTAGGTTTCGTTGGTAGCGTTGTAGAAAAGTACCCGTCAGTAGTGAGATTCGAGCGTTCTGTGCGTGTAAATTACCTAATGGGGTAGGTACTTTAATATCCAGAGCAACATGTATTACAAACGTTCCTTAATCTAGAACAGCAAGGGCACAACTCTTCCCTTTAGTGAAAGCTTACGGCACCCCATTATCAAGAGTAGAAGCAAAGATACAAGGGTCCAAATTGGCGAAAAAGAAGGGGCGCTATGGACGGTGCGTATATAATGAACCTCTCGACACAGGCTCCGCGTGAGAACAGACTGAAGCTGGGGGTTCCGTAACTTGCCGAGCGGGACTTACGGTACAACCCTACTACAGCTCACAATCCTCTCAATTGTCATACGGAAGAAACGCAGTTGAAACGCACCTGGATTTACGTATGGGTATTTTTTATTGCCCATGCATTTTACACACTTTTACTGTTGCCACCGTAGAGTCCTCACGACAGCGTCCTTGCCAGCATTGTAACCTGACTCGTCACAAGCTGCTTCTCATTTTGCACCATTTACCGTTATCTATTAGGCGATACATGAAGCACCAGATACCTCAACTGTCCACTCCTCGCAAGTGAGGCTGATGGCAAATTGACAAATCCTCCATAAAATACGATTTCATTCCACGTACCGACTTGAAGAAAAAAAATAAACTGTTCTTGGAGATGCAAGGAATGTATCTATTGGAAAGAAACATGTATGCGTGAGCACTGGCCAATGGTAAAATGCAAATTCTATTTTAGGCAATTTAGGTCACTTTGATGGCCCAAGCTTCCATTATTGTCGTCCACAGTTGGTCTACAGTAACGAATTTGTGTTTCTATCTGATAAACACATAGGCCTATCTTGCATTGCCGAGAACCGTTTACTTTATGTTTTGAGGTCGTTCTGTTGCCTGAAAAAACATTTTGTCAAAATTTAATCTATTTGCAATCAGCCTAACTTGTAAATTTCAGTGGACAGCCAAAGTGCCGTATCGTGTGCTCCATGGGGGTACAATGTTAGCATCACTATTGATACTATTCATTCACATAGAAGCAAACAGTCCCACTATGCGGCACAATTTGCAATTGCTTTATACTCGTACATATACTTGTATAGAAGCGATACTTAAATTAATACGCCAAGTACTGGCGTGGCAGACACGGAACTTCCAAGAAATCAAATCATTAGATTCAAAGAAACCGAACCAGAACGGCTATGCATTTTATGATCCATGCAGGTATAAGGGCTCTTCTTATACGTACAATGAGAATTCAGTTGTGCAATAAAGTTTGCCTCTACATTACACGCCAGTGACGCCCCAACGATCCTTTTTACGACCTCCATGCAATAAAATGTCAACGGCATTTGTCGCTTCAGTTCCCTCCGGCGTACGTTCTCGCACGACGGTCTCGCGGATTTTTCGAGCAACCTTCCTGTGAACGTCGCAGCACAGACTCCGAAGGACAATTCTTGGAAGGTCCTTTGGCAATGCAGAGCGAATTTCGGGTAGACACTTCTAGCACGATCCTTCGGCACTCGCTGGACCTCGGACAGACACTTCGTGCACGGCCCTTCAGCAAGGGTTGTATCAGACCTCGGACTCGGAGAGACCATTCTTGCATGATCCCTCAACAAATGTGTAACAGATTCCGGGTGAATATTTCTTGCAAAGAAATGCAGCGACAAACGCTGCATAATGGAACTTTAGGCAGATACTTCTAGTACCACTTTTCAGCAAGCGTTGTACTAGACTTTAGAGAAACCCATGTTCCAAGATTCCTTAGCAGATGTAACGTATAACGGATCTTGGGCGAACGCTGCTAGAGAGTATGTTGCGACATACGCAACACAATAGAAATCCAGTAGATACTTGTTGCGCAGCCCTGCAGTGAACGTTACAGTGAGGGATCTCCCTACAAGAAGCGTTTGCCAAATATTCGTAACACAGGGCGATCCGTGGCGTCTTGCAGGAAGTGTCTGCAACATTTGCTGAAATCGGCGAACGCCGCAGTAGGACCTCGGGGAAACACTTCTTGCATCACTCTACGGCAATCGTTTTAACACGGACACTACATCAGAGAGACTCGGCCTTCGTCGTAATCGTTATAGTGCATATCTCGCATTCACGTCTTGCAGACACCTAGCACAAAGCCCAGCAGAACTTTTCCTCAGACATTTCTTCAGAGATAGATGAGCATGAACTAATAACGGAACAAAGTACATCACGCAGAAATTTTAATCCTTCGGTAGCTACACGCTGAACGGAATTCAAATGATCACTGCAAACACGATGTACGACGCAGTCTAGCTTTAGCCAAGTCGGGCTATTCTAATCCAGAAATCAATCATTTCTCCCTTTAAACTAATCAGTCATCCATTTCAGTTACCTTTACCCTGCTATTCTACGACCCCATTTTACCTACCTCGACATACGCAACGAATTAGAGAAAATCACAGCCAAGCAAACAAGGTTGCTCCGAAATGTTCCCGAGAAGCTCGACATTCGACGCAACTATTCCATTTTACCCCAGATTTTCCGAGATATGAAAGATCAATAAGACAGAATCTTTCAAGGTTCGGAAGAGCCGATTCGGGTCAACTGCTTGAAATTAAGGAAGCTTTTAGGGCGATGCGGGCAGAGCCGGTTGCAATATCTTCAAATGATGTAGCGTAGAACCGATTTTTCTTTATACGGTTATATAAATATAGTGGCGGTTGGAAAATGGAACTACACACAGGCACAGGGAACCTAGAATGCCTTTTAAAAAAACCGGAAGCGATGATATCTTTATTCAGGAAAATAAAGAAAAACAGTGCTTTCACAGTACACACTCTGTGTCATACCAGTTCGTAAAGCACGCGTCAACAACCGTAATAAATTTTAAATTTTTCAGAGAGATTTAACGTGCAACAATAATTTTGAACATTGAAATAGGTGCACGGTACCAATCGAACAATGTGTAAGGCTTTGGGCACTAACCTCGCCGGGAGAACTCAGCAGTATAAAGTTCGCGTTCAGCAAGTTGTTCGTCAGGCATAAACATTATACTCAAACAACGACTTCAATATAGTTCAACATTATTGGCATTGCTTGCAGAAATCAAAGGATATGATCAATATGAAAACAAACAACAACAACAAAGATATGCACGTAGCTACGAAGCAAAGAAAATGGAATTGACATGCCACCTACCAATACAAGGTTATCGTACGCATATAAAATATACAAAAAGTAACCCTTGAATGCATGGCGTATCATATAAGACACGTACTAAATAGTGTTACTGCTATGGCAATGTTCAAATTAAATCGGACATTAAAGCGTTACGACGTACAACAAAAGCATACAAGCAGGCATGAGTCAACCACGCGAATACCTTTAATATCAAATATAAAACTTCATCTCTACAACAAAAGAAGCACGCAGCAAACAAAATAAACCCTTGGTGCTGCCATTGATAATAGAAGCGCAAGTCAAAGGCAAACGAGCTTTGAAACAAAGCCAAGCACGGAAGGATCAAATGCATCAGCATAAAAATACACAGCAATTCGACAACAAAAGCATGCAAGCATGCAGCAAGCAAAACAAAAGCAATTGTGTTGGTATTCCATGGAAAGACGGCCAAAGCTCATTGTCGAGGCGGCGTACGTGCAACATTACAGCTGGTCGTAATTTGATAGGATGCTTGGCGGCAGCAGGAAGGGAGGACGAGGTGGGGGTATAGGAGAGCAAACGAGCCGCCAGGCGTGTGGCTGTTGTAAAACTAGGCAATCCTTGCAATCGGTAACGTAACCGGGACAGAGGGTCACTAACGAGATGGCCCCATAGTAAGGTGTTCGTTTAGGAGATGTAACGGGGACTGAGGGTAGCGAAGAGCTGGCCCCGTAGTAAGGCGTTCTTTAAGGTGATGTAACGGGGACTGAGGGTAGCGAAGAGCTGGCCCCGTAGTAAGGCGTTTTTTCAAGTGATGTGACGAGGACTAAGGGGTATTGATAAGCTGGCTCCTTAGCAAGATGTTCATTTAGAATTTTAGATGATGTAACCGGGACTGAGGGGTACTGAAGAGCTGGTCTCACAGCAAAGTGCTTTTTTCAGCTTGAGAATATCAGCCTCTAGCAGCTAGAAATTCAACTTTAAAATTTACCCAAATTTTGTCAGTGAATGCCCCTCCACGTAAATATTTTCGCTGATCTCTCGCTCGCAGCAGCGATGAACTTTCAATGGCAATAATTTTATAAAAGCTTATTCAAGTATTATAACTCATGTTTAAAAAAAGCATGAGATTCAGTGCAGCGAGAGTCATACTAGCTACTTACCTTTCGCGACTGACGGTAGGTACTTTTCCATACAAGCCACCATAATACTGACTCTCAGCAGCCGGTGTCTTGTTTGACTCGGGAAGTTTCGGTTGCACTTTGAGTAGGCAGATCACTAGATAGATTCACCTATTTCTGTCTTTTTTAGATACAAAAAATACGGGTTCGTTGTCATGGAGAAGGATTTTAGACGAGCACTAATAAACTTTGTGTATAAGCACTAAGCAAAGAATTCGTAGAGAAAGGGTTAGTATTGTCAATACAAAAGTATTTGATCAGATAAACTAGCAGCATCAACATTGTCAAGCATTAAGTAGCATTTGATTAGTTGCCACTGTCTGACAGCCAAATTTCAGGTCAATACGCATGAAAAAAATAGTCAAAGATTTGGAAAAACGTGCGTTAAATTTAGACGCTGAACCAACGACAGGACGCCAGCATGCTCCCTTTGGGATAATCATGATACAATTATCCGGTATCTGTAGCGGCAGCATAGGATAACATTCGATGAACGTCGATAATTTTTTCTTATTGGGCTTACAGCTATTCAGACTATACGTTGACGAATGTTCATGTGTAAAGTATCATAGAGTTCACTAAACAAGGGCTGGCGAGTACTATACCCAACTTAAAAAAGAACAATCCGCGGGATACTGCATCCAGTTCACCGACAACTTTCAGCCGTTAGACTGTACATCACTTTGATACCAGGGGGCCAAATGAATGCCAAATGAATGCAGGATCATAGGGCTTTTCCTATATATTTTTTCAAATGGGAATCACAGTGACGGCCAGCCCATGGTAAATTTTGTAAAATCGGCAGCTACAATTGGTGGTACCAAATGTTGATGTTAGTAGTATTACTAAAACAACCTCATACTAAGAATGACCGTCGTGTGTTTATAAATATATATATTGGTATATATTGAAGGAAGCGAATAGAAGCACAATTGGAAATTTTGTTACCCACGATGCGTTTCGCCGTACCTCGGCTCATCAGGTGGGAGGGTTGAAGATGGTCGAATCTGGAGACGTTAATATCTTCTGAAATTTAGCCAGGTTATCACAGAATGATGTAGCTATGATACCGAGTTATCCAAAGCTATAAAAATAATTTTCAAACAAGCAAATGTTTTTGAATGGGGCGGCAGGAACCTCCTGCACAAGGGCTTCAAGTGTGGCACATCTGCGTGGTACATGGCGAAAATACAAAAAACAACGATGATTAAACTTTGACGGGAGCATCCAGTAGCTTGAAGCGATGGATGGCCTCTTGAGATGTTAAAAGCTATCCGAAGTGCAGCATACCAATTAAACATTTGCAGTCCTCCGCCAGCTGCATGATTTAATTTACTAGCCACGGCTTCTGATATTGTATATATATATAAATAAATAAACATATAAATAAATATACATATTTATTTATTTGTTTATTTATTCATTTCTTCGGTATGATGCTTTAACAAAACAGATAGGCGAAATTTAGCCCAGGTTGGAGGCTCTTGTAGTCCTCTCAAGCTCCATTCAAAGTGATAGGCAGAAAATAGGCCGGGTTGCAGAAGATGGCAAACGTATCTTAAGCAGGGACAGTTGAAATTCCAACTATGAAGACATCGCAGGCTTAGTCTGATTTGTACGAGTATTAGATTCTCCACACATCGAATCTACGGCAAAGAAGAGGGCGACCTTATGTCTGAATGCACTTCTTGCAATGCTGAAGTTGAAATCGTAGCACTGAAGTTATCTGAAGATTCCATTGGCACTCTCTTGCTCCTTGATTCGTAGTTTCTTCCTACAGATGATTTTGTTGCATGAGCTATTCTTCCCACTTTGATGCAATTGTCAACGAAACCGACGAAATATGATTTTTCACCGGCAGTAGACAATTATTTCTTCTAGCTTACCGTTTTCCTCTGGCGAAACAGTTTTTTCTTTTTAGGTCAAAATTTGAGCACTTCAAATAAAGTAGATATTTGAGGTGGAAATACGGTATCAACGGTATCATTGCTACGGAGCGAACTCATTGTATATAAACTGCCATCTTATTTAAGTATGTTGGAGTGTTTTACTCAAGATGTTACTTCTGCCCGTCAATATATAGCAGACCTAAGGATGAGAACATGATAGAGGATCAATGAAGAAAATTAAGAAACAAATAAGAGAAGAGGAGATTCAGCACTGGCCTAAAGGCATTAAACAAACATATCGATTATTGAGTGAATTTTTTCACGCACGGGTCCACTAGTTTTTCCAGGAAAGGCCAAACGAGTTATTGCTAATCTACATTGTAATAGTGCAAAGGCAATCCAGCCATAGGTCATATACCTAGCTACTCGTTTTAGGCATTATTTCAATTTAGGTAGAAAATATTAGTACGATCCGTGTACCCGATGCACCATCAACTTTTGATTCACGTATACAGCACCAAGCACCTGGAATTGAAAATTTTGAAATCAAAGCTAGGACAGTCTAAAACAGCCATGACCTATAACGAAGTCATTCTTTACACAAGATGAACAAGAGCAACGGTAAAGACACACATCAATGCATCTAAAAGCCACATTTAAGACACCCACCGCTTCACATGCAACACCCGTCAATCTCGTGAACGACGAGAGAAATACCCCACCCAGAATTGGAGGAGGGCTGCGTACAGAAAGAAAGAGGTACGACTGTTTGCGCTGAGGCAAGTGCTGCAGAAATTACTGAGTCAATTCAGGTAATCTTTCTGTCCAAGGGCTTCAAAAGCGCACCGGCGTTCAAAT
>LQNS02278083.1:10938818-10949255 GCA_001587735.2 Parhyale hawaiensis | reverse complement strand
AATTGGAGGAGGGCTGCGTACAGAAAGAAAGAGGTACGACTGTTTGCGCTGAGGCAAGTGCTGCAGAAATTACTGAGTCAATTCAGGTAATCTTTCTGTCCAAGGGCTTCAAAAGCGCACCGGCGTTCAAATATGCAAGCACAAGCTACTTTGAGAAGCTTTCAAAGAATATGACAGCGAAAGGATAAGAAAGTGGAGCACTCTTTGCGCTGCAGTGCAACTTTGTAAAATGCTTCGCTGCGAAAGGAAAAGAAGTTAGACCTACTTGAAGCTGTAATATTTTGTAAAATGCTTCACTGCGAAAGGAAAAGAAGTTAGGCTTATTTCAAGCTGCAATGATATTTTGTAAAATGGCTCTGCTGCGACATTATACTGGGATATTATAAGAACACCAAAGACTAGGTTGTAAAAAAGTCTGTGGTAAAAATGCGTCGCAGGCACAGACCTATAGGTCATTATAATATCGCCGAAGACTCTTTACGTTGTACAGAAGTCCGCGAAATGTTTCGATGCAACAGTTCTGGGGGTCTTAAAAAGCATCCAGTACTGTACGCTGCAAACGAAATTCGGGAAATGCTTGGCGGAGAAGGAGCAGCAGAACTAGAAACCCTTCCTGCAAGAAAAGGAGTTTATGAAGTTGTTCGCTGTAAAAGCAAGAGGAAAAAAAAGGGCCTCTTCAAACTGGACAGTAATAGCGTAAAGTATTTCAAATAAATAGTAAAAGCAGGCAAGTGAGATATTTACTCTACGCGGCACGGAATTCAGTGAAAAAAGATCCTCAGTGTGATCAGAAAAGCGAAGAAATTAGGACACACCATTTTCGCCGCAGACTAATTAATTAAAAAGACCTCAAAAAGAGTTTTTCGGTCAACACGGGAACTTCTTTGCACGCAACGCAGGCACCTCTTACATAGTGCTCAAGGAGGCAAGAAAGGCCAACTGCAATGTAAAGATGACCAACACGAAGTACCTAAGCAAAATTATGTTCCCTCTAAACATATTATTTAGTACCCCTACGGATCAATCCTCGAACTAAACAACACTTATTGCCGTCACGACAATAATAAAGTCGTTGAAAAGCAGCAACGATAATAATTCAAAAAGCCCTAAGAGCCTCGCACAGCAGCAGCAGCTATAGTGATTCCTTGCTATACTCGCCACGAGATTTGCGGGCGTAGATACGGCAGAAGCGAGGTGGAGGGACTTGCGTTCCAGTTACGTTGCAGGGAACATAACAAAAAAAAATCCCTAAGGCCTCACAAAAGAAAGAGTAGAGAGAGCATTGCAGCGCAGGGCAGGCGATACAATGGGGGCTGATTAGCTGCAGAGGCTTGTGCGTGTAGGGGCTGAGGGTATGGTGGTGGTGGGCAGCCTCACACCATGCAGGGCAGAGCCCCACACAATGCGCTGTGTGACGTAACACAGACTTGGTAACACAGGCGAGTGTGTATGAATACGGGTCGCCTGGCACGGTCCAGATGTTGTGCCATGATGCAACACTGACTTCGTAACACCAACGATTGACACTCTATTATGTCTGGCCCAGCCAGTCTAACAACAAGGACAGAAAAAAAGAAAAAGCAAGTGTTTCCTCGTATGGATGGAGTATCCTACCAATCAGGGCGCAGAACCCAGAGGTATTTATTCTCATAAGTAACAACCTTAATGCTAACACATGGTGACAAGACTTACCATTGACCAAATAGAAGCAACAGAAGTAGCACAATTTTCTACACGGATAGAACAGACGCCGCGTAGCGCACTGAAGTCGCATGAGACGGGAACCGCTACGATTTTCAGTAGTCTTAGTTACGACACTGCTTAGAAAGGGTGTTCAAAATTTGTCGCTATTTTTTCTTACATTTATTAAATGAATCAAGATGTACAAATCAAACCAAAATAAACATGATTAACCATTATTCTTCCGAATATCAATAATTAATTCAATATGCCTTCCGTCGGCATCGATAACCTGCTGCAAACGCTGGGAGAACGCTTTGCAAGAATCACGAATGATAGCTAGGGGAACTTTTGCCCATTACTTTAAGAGTGTCGCCATCAAAGCCTCCAAATTTTTGTGATGGACGAAATGCTGAAAGTGACGGGATTGCGGTCTGGAGATGAAGGAGGCCATTCTCCCTTGGAAATGAACTCGAGCACATTGCTTGCCAACATCAGTTGAGCCTTTTTTATTCCGTGCTCGGACGCAGAGTTGGTAATTAATGTTTAGCATATATTTAAACTTATAAACATCAAATTTTGTGAATATTATGTAAAATATGCGAATATAAAATGATTGTAATGATAATTACTGAAAATTTACATACAGGTCGAGGAAGGCCAAGTTACAAAATCCTGCTATTTTTGTTACGACGCTATGCAGGGCAAAGCAGAGACAGACAATATAAACTGGACATTGAAGTCTAACGAAACGGTACAAGCAACAATTTGCAGATGTTTTATGCATGAATAGATAACGCGACGCGAGCTCTGATTTACATCGTGATGATTTACTTATCTAAAAAAAAATAACGAGAGATATTTTACATTCACTATTTCTATCAACCAAGACGCATTGAGAAATTACTGACCACGGGCCCAGCTCCATGCAACGAAATTGTGCCATCAAGCTTTACAACTTGACATCTAGAACTTGTGTACCAAAGAGTTTCACAGATAAGAATTATCAAGGTGAACATCCAGCTTCCGTAACGCTCCGAGTACATTACGACCAGAATAACAAAGGAGCATCACAATGCAACACCGCTCGTTCCACCCTAAGCTAAAATCAATACTGCATTGCAAAAGAGATGATGTGCAATGGCTAAAATGCTATTCATTCTTCATAATCCAGGTAGTCCAATAGCTTGCGTGCCATTACAAGCAATCGATCCATCCCCACCAAACGGAATTAGGCAGCAAATTGCATTAATCGTATTATGGGGGATCATGCAGAGACGACACCGTGCACGCTGCAGATCAGTAAGCAGCAGCAGCGACAAATCGCGGCTTTCTCTTCATCTATAAGATAGATTTTATTGCTCAGTACTCAACACCAGTAATGTGCGTTACTATAGGTACGGTATTTTCAGGAGCCTGATGATCGAATGTTAACGATCCGAAACTGATGTTTTCAATAATGATTTGGTCACGTTGATGCTTTTTTATACTGATCTTCGAGTAGGTGAATTACTAGTAAATAGCTCCCAAGAGCTGGAATTCGAGTATCTTTGCTGCTAGCTTCAAGGATAAAATGATCCAGAGCTAGGAATCCAAAATCTTTGACTAAAAAAATATTGATCATGCACAGTCACCAAAACTCAGTTGCTCACCGCCAAAGCAGGATTTTTAACCTCAATTTTTGTCTTAAACTAAATCAGATTTCGTTCGATCTAGAACAGTCAAGAGTGAAATCAGCCGGAGCTGTAGTGTACGACCTGCTTATTATTTAATTGATGTCTAACATAAATAAACAAACACGACGCTCAGCACGTTCCAATAAGCTGCATATATACGATCATAAAAAATGCATATTTCTCCCATGTACCGCAACACAGATACAGATATGTAATTAATCAACCCCTTTCTATACTACTACTACAACAAAACTAGGGCTTCAGTACGCCTAAATCAGCCGCACTAGACCATAAAAATAAAGCGTGTTTCTACCACAAACGGAGATATTTAATAAATACTTTGTGCTACAACTAAACACGGGTCTCATCCCGTCCAGGTTAGACGCCTGTGATCATGAAAGCAGTGAGTTCATCTCGTCACTCTTACGAACACAGATACCAATATTTATACCAGGCATCAGTAATCAGGATTTCCTCAGTGTAAGCGTACAAAAACCTCAGTAAATAGCCACTACATCAATCGTCTTAACAAATTTTTACCCCTCAACAACGACACATAATTCATGAACACAAAGTCGCTCGCCAGTACAGGATGTTAGGTACGAAAAATTGGCATTAAAGGCCTTTGATGCACGAGCGGCTCGAGGTTGCGCATCACTTGTGCTTTTGATGCAATAATGTAAATAATAAACAAAATACGACGGGTGGTGATGCAATATGATTATGTACATAGTTACATATTGGACACGTTTCAAATTGTGCTATCTATACGAAGAAGATGAGCTCCATTTAATGATGCATAGAAGAAAAGTTAGATTTTGAAAAGTTTTCAGATGTAGCAATCACATAGTATGCGTTATAAAATTAAAGAGCAAATTCTCTATCACATCCGGCAGGGGAACAAAATTAATAATCACTAAATACAACCACCAGCTTCTTATCAAAACTTAGCCCACTAAAAAGCCAAGTTCTACGCAAATCTGGATAGGCCTATTCAAACAATCATCTATTCATCATTCAATACAACGTCAGCGTGCACCAGCTCAGTCATAATAAGATACAAAATTCCAAGACTGAAACAAATCTGAAATGTTATTAAAACATCACCCAATTTAGCGTTGGCCACTCCATGATCGCCACTAGGAACGAAATTACAAAAACACGTCAAATCTGAAAATACTATGAAACATCACTTGATATAATGCTTAAAACTCTACTAAGGAAAGAAACTCGAAAAAAAGCTTGGCAATGCAGCCAGTCAACATTCAATTCAGCGTTAAGTCAGTCCACAAGAAGCCAAATTTCAATAACGCACCAAGTCAAGAAACAAAAAAAAGCTAATAATCCCAACGGCCGTCTGAGCATAGGCTTACGTACTTAGCTCTCCGGAAGGTATTTCTAAATACGTCTTGAAATTCAATCAATTCCGACACAATACGACCATGTCTTATCAGTGCATGAAAAGGCCCAACACGCATAAAGCAACCTATCATTACCTACTCAATATCAGTCTGTACTCAGAAACAACAAAATACCCAATGCGCATAAACTCTGAAAACGCAGCTAATCAACACTATGCATATATAGGAATCCCTGCAAAGATGTCTAGAAACGCAACCAATCTGTACCTAATACAACGTCAAGTAAAGTGAAAAACAAAATACCTAAACATGCATCAACTATGGAATGCAATCAAGCATCATAACACAAGTCTCCAACTCTCTTCAACCTCATATGTTGTTAGAAATACAATACCAACACGCATCAAGTCCGAAAGTGCAACCATGTATCACAACACCAGTTTCTTTTATCTCTCTTTACAAGCTCATTCAACATAACGAACACATTTTCTGACACGTATCAAGTCTAGGGCTGTAACCATGTATATCAGCATTTATTTCTCCATTTAATCATATAAGCTTACCAATCATGTCATTCATTTCTTCCTATAAGTGTATACCAATTACATTAAGCACGAAATATTCAAAACACATCAAGTCCGGAAATGTAACCAACCATCACATACCTACATCAATTTTCTATCTCTTCGCAAGCTCCCACTCAACAAGTAACAAAACACCAAACGAACATCGAGTCCGGAAACGCAGCCAATCATCACCCAATACAGCGCAAAGTCTATCGACTAAAGGAGCAAAATTCCAAACACGCATCAAGCCTTGCGATGCCCCAGGAGACTTGCTAAGCTACCTACCCAATTTCAGGGCGCACCAGCTAGCGAGGCTCGATAGCACGAGCCAATCTTGAGACGTTTCAAGCACAAACTTCTAATGAGAAAAGTAGACAGGTAATATGTTCTGAGCCTCTGATATTTTTCAAGCAGAATGGCGCAGTAAATTTGTTATCACACGTGAAGTTAGAGAGCATGAAATGAAGCTCTGAAGTGGTCAAAACTTATCGAGTCAGGAACGGAAGAATGGTTCGAGGAGTTAGTTTTAATGGCGCCGCATTTTAACCTTAATATCGGGTGAGATGTATTTTATATCTTGTATATAAAAGGACCGTCGCAACAATAGAAATCATGTTCGTTTCATTTTGTCGTTGATAATGTCAATGACATTCTTGACGTTCATAATATTCTCAGACCAGGCCGGTCATTTTAATATGACAATATAAAACGAAAACTGCTCTTATTGTGACAACAGTCCTCTCATTTACACTGCCCGAAAAATCAAATAATACGCCAATTTCGAGTATACGCTATACTTATGTTATAGTGCATAAAATATGCGTCACTCCGAGATACTCGTATTATATGGCTGCTTTACCTCTCCCGATTATAATACAAGTACCATCACTAGATTTGAAATGAGTTACAATTTTCGTTAAGTTGAACACGTCTTTACCTGGGGGCATTTCCACGCAAAATCTTCATCAATTGAAGTACGTTTTTGCTAATGACTTCATATCAAAACATAAATCGGCTGAATGGATACTAAATTTGCATTACCTATTAAGAACAGACTACAATTACAAGTAACATCACTTGAATCGAAACTACTGGCTGTTTTTGTAAAATTGGACTGGTCATTCATTACCCGAGAGATTATTTCGGCAAAATTTTGACAAATCTAAGTAACCATATGCTTCTAACTTCTTAAGAAAATATGATCTGGTTATCTATTTAAAATATTTGTTATTTGTATGTAAAGAACCTACATCTAATGTATTATCGGTATGAAGTCTAAAATACAAATGATTTGAGTTGCTCGGAACATCCGGATATCGATACTTGTACAGTCAGAGGACTGAGATCAGTTATGAACTGTGAGCAGTGGTACAGCCGAGGTCATTGTGTTTAGGCTAGGCTTTGTTTTATGGATGTAGAGGGATTCTAAAGATGTAAGTTCGAACAGAGTAGAAAAGTCAATGACGAAGAAGTCTTTCTTATTGAAGGGATGGTTATTTTGTTCCGCATGAAGACGGGGAGTGGAATGGAAGAGTTTTGCGAGTGGTAAACCGGTGCGACTAGATACACCTAAATGTTGGTCAATACGGGCTTTAAATGTACAGTGCCACCGATGTACGGGGCATTGCAGCCTCAGCATTGGAAACGGTAGATAACACTTGACAAAAGGAGCGTTGGAGGTTTGTCTTTAAATTTAAAGTAAGACCCTATAGAAAATGTGTGTTTGTTAGAAAATTTGAAGTTTATACGTGAATAGGCTTCAGAATGGAACTTTCTTAGAGAGTTTATCGTATATTAACACTGGCTTTGCTGTAGTACGGAAGGGTGTGAAAGTAGTCTAACTTACGAACGTAAGGTTTAGTAATGCCGGGACCGAATGTTTTGTCTAAAAATATTTTGGAGTTGTGGTCAAGGAGGTTGTAGGAGTAGCCGTTATTATTATTTTTTTTTAATGTTCGAATAAAATCCACTTCACATGAAAATGTCAGATAAGAGGAAGACAGATGGTATGCTCGAAATAGTAGAGCTTTAATTGCATTGATTTTAAATTGATCATAGCAGAGACTATGTTAGATGTTAGATTTCTTTCACTCCCTTTCGTACTACAGTAAAGCTTGTGTTAATACGATAAACTCTATAAAAAAGTTCCTTTCTGATGAAGCCTATCCACATATAACCTTCAAATTTTTTTACAAAAACACATTTACTATAGAGTCTCACTTTAAATTTACCGATCACCCTCCAACACCCCTTTTGTTAAGTGTCATCTACCGTTTCCAATGCAGAGGCTGCAATGCCTCCTGTATCGGTTCGAACAGTAAGAAAGACTTCCCCGTCATTGACTTTTCTACTCCGATCGAACTGTGTAATCACAACTTTAGAATCCCTCTACATCCATAAAACAAAGCCTAGCCTAAACACAATGGCCTCGGTTGCACCACTCCCCACAGCTCGTAAGTGATCTCAGTCCTCTGACTGTACAGGTATCGACATCCAGACCCTTCGAGCAACTCCAGTCATTCGCATTTTAGACTTCATACCGATAACACGTTAGATATAGGTATTTTACATACAAATGAGAAATATGTTATTTAGATGATTAATTTGATTTGGTCAAATAGATACTTGACCACAGACGTCAGCATCAAACAAGAGAAGCATCACAAAAAGAAAATGTTGGAACTGGTGAAGAAACAAAATGATAAAAAGTTGAAGCGTACAGTGAAAATAGAAAACACAGCACTTGAAGATGAAAATTTCAGCAATCAGCAGCAACGGCCCGATTATTCCCATCTACCACACAAAAGAGAATAGCGAAAGTTTTGAGGCAATATGACGAAATATGAAACTACACGAAATGACTATGAGCACCAGGCATACACGTATACATAAATGGCTGCAGCTATAAAAACTGTTACAGCCTACCATGGTTGTTTTTTCATTACCACAATAAATATCACAGTACAAGAAACCCACGGGGAGGAAGAACCGACCGCGCTGCAATAAATGCCCAGACAGAAAAAACACAACCGACGTTCACCCACTCAAAATCAAGCTGGGATTTCGGTGTCTCTAGCTACAACAATACAAATGTAACCAGATAATGAAGCACGCAAAAATATGATACTTGGGAATCAGATAAATTTCGGCAGAAAATCTTCTACACAATACTTTAAATTTTGAGAGTAAAACCTCTTCATTATGTAATACTAGAAATATGAATGACTACGCAAGGCCTACAGACAAAACTGACAGAAACTAAAGCCTCTTCGTTGCTTCAAATCTAAGTAGGAAACCTTTATCTTATCACTGCAATGGTTCCAAGCCAACCAACCAAGAACATAAACAAAAAAAAAAACTAGTAATGCGCGCTAAAGAAGTTTAGGCAATATTTCTTTAATTCCAAAACTACACCCATGACCCAGTAAGATGTTCACGCACAACAGGGTAGCGGAAGCAGCAAGACCGCTGCGGACACTAACCCTCACCAGCTATCACGTACGTCTGCCTCACGGGAGCGGCCAAAAAGTCGCAGAAGATAATAAGAGAGCAGAAGAAGGCGGGAAAGAGCGGAAAGTGAGATAGGTCAAAGTTTGGTGTTTGGTTAAGTGAGGAGCAAACAGCATCAGTTGTACAATTAAGGCGGATACACAGCGCAACACAAAGGTTTGAGCAAACAGTTAAACAGAGGGACTCCGAGAGCACCCCGGCCTCGTCTGTCTTCATTGGCGCCCGCATTGTGCGGCAGCCCCGCGGAGGGGACCTGGGCGGCGAGGAGCTCTTGGGCCCGGCCGGCACTGCACTATACTGACGACGCGGGGATAGTTCGAATGTCCGAAACATTGCTATCCTTCCTGTATGGTACCATGACACCAGCAAATAATAATAATAAACTCATTTATTGCTCATCTGGAGAAATGCGCACAATAAGGCATTTTCACGACGTGCGAGACGTTACTACAGTCTTGCTTGATGACATTATGAACATACGCCCAATAAGGCTTCTCCGCGAAATGAGAAACGTTTCTACTGGCCTCCATTGATGGCACAGTGACAGCCGGAAACACACCTAATATTGCGGAATGTGAGACGTTCGTTACTAAAGGCCTCTTCTCTCTCCATAACTCAACTGTGGGCAGCAAACACACCCAAAGCTTGTTCACGAGGAGAGAAATATCACAACTGGTCTCTCTCAATGACATCACTACGACAGGAAATGCACCCAAAAAGGCTTGTTTACGAAGTGCGAGACGACACTACTGGCCTCCCTTGATGACTCACTAAACCAATTAACAGGCACAAAATGGCATTACTGGGCTACTTTCATGACGTCACTGAGTCAAATACAGGCCTAACACTGATCAACAGCAACGAACAGTAACGATAAGCTCAATGCTGACGCGAACGCGGTGTCGTCGAAGTAATTAACGTCCACTGAGTCTAGCATCTAAGCAGGTGTTTAAGTACAACAAACTTGGAAGTCTCCAATCAACTTGATGATACGAAGCGAAGCACAATTTCCTTTTCTCGGTGTTTTCAAACATTTTTGACGAACCAAAAACACGCTTGACAGCGTAGTTAGAAGAACTTCGAAAATCATACTGGGAATGGAACTTATTCTAAGACTTCGTTTCCTCCGTGGATCAGAGCAGACACACATAGGTATGGGCTCGCAGTCTTATCAATATTCGCCACAAAAATCAGGGTGTGCACACTATTACTAAACATCGAGCCACAATAACTATTTACGTAAAAAAGAATTTTTTCATGAGGTCTGGAAAGCAGTCTGAAACCTAAATGCAGAGCTATCACAACGATGGACTTCATTTTCTTCGAGGCAGCGTGCCGGAACAAGCTCATAAATCCAAACCAACTAAAAAACAACAGAACAAATTTTAAGGAGCAGCGTTGGCTTCCCGGAAGCTGCAGCAGCAGAAGCTTAGAGAAAACCGTTCAGTTGCTAATGAAGCAGCCAAGATTATGTTGGCCTCCTAATTAGGCGCAGTTCTCTACAGGGCTCAGGAGGAGCCAATGTGAAGCAACCAAAAAGGAGCTAAGCACGAGCGAAGGGTCCCAAGAGGCCTGCCTAAAATTGCAGGCTGTAGAAAAGCTCAGGGCTAACCCAAATAAGGGAAGGGGTGCAGCGCCCCTGGA
>LQNS02278083.1:10835123-10854297 GCA_001587735.2 Parhyale hawaiensis | reverse complement strand
AAACTACTCGCCAAGATCTTGGCGAGAAGTGCCACACTATGAAATGAGGTTCCACAGGTCGCTGCGCTCATAGGCGCCCGCCCGCCCGCATTTCCGAGGGTGGCAAACTACTCGCCAAGATCTTGGCGATTAGTGCCACACTATGAAATGAGGTTCCACAGGTCGCTGCGCTCATAGGCGCCCGCCCGCATTTCCGAGGGTGGCAAACTACTCGCCAAGATCTTGGCGATTAGTGCCACACTATGAAATGAGGTTCCACAGGTCGCGGCGCTCATAGGCGCCCGCCCGCATTTCCGAGGGTGGCAAACTAATCGCCAAGATCTTGGCGAGAAGTGCCACACTATGAAATGAGGCATCTTGGCGAGTAGCTTGCCGCCCTCGGAAATGCGGAGGGTAGGCGCCCGGAAGTGTCATGGGTATATAGGTAAAATTTTACTTTCACTTACGCATGTTTTTTTGGGTTTTTGTTGCTTTCACAATGTAAATTGGATCAATTTAAGACAATTTACGTGAATGACGTTTCTGTCGCAAATGCTTAGTTTTTGAGATGTTAGACTTTGAAGTTCCCATTGTTTCCCTATGGGAGAAAATAGCCGATGTCCTCACAGGCTTGCTAACGACCTAAAAGGAACCTAACCTTGCCTAACCTAACCTTGAATTCCCACATGCTATAGATTGCTATAGCTACTGTTTTTCCTTTAGTTTTCAGGACATTAGCTGACCATGAAATCTGTAATGTTTTCCTGACAGGCCCCCTGTGAAAAAGGCGGCAATTCAGGGTCCTCCTCAGTCACAGCTGCCCCCGCAAGTTCAACTGCTTCATCTTTACATGCTGGACTGCCCAGTGCTCCAGCAGCGTCTGCTGGAGTGCTGAGTGCTCCTTCAGCAGCGTCTGCTGGAGTGCTCAGTGCTCCTTCAGCAGCGTCTGCTGGAGTGCTCAGTGCTCCTTCAGCAGCGTCTGCTGGAGTGCTCAGTGCTTCAGCATCGTCTGCTGGACTGCCTACGTCATCTCATTTGACCCTTCGAGATAATCTGCCTGCTATTGCTCAACTTGCGGTGAGCATAGACTGTAAAGTTTTGCTTTTATGTGCTTGGCGCGCTGCTTTTATTCAGGTTGCATAGCCAAGCTTTTGGGATGTCGGTTTCCAGACCGACTTTGCTTCTTTCTGATCTTATGATATATACTGTATTTAATTTCTCATCTTCTCTCTTTATATGACCAACTTTTATTCCCATGGGTGCCAAGACAGCACCTCTGTGCATGAATTCCCACATGCTATAGATTGCTATAGCTACTGTTTTTCCCTTAGTTTTCAAGACATTAGCAGACAATGAAATCTGTAATGTTTTCCTGACAGTCCCCCTGTGAACAACGCATGAACGCAGTGCTCTGCTTCGTCACGGCAGCCCCCGCGTGGACTGCTGCTTCAGCAAGTGCTCCTGTTGGACTGCCTACTGTTGCTGAGCGCCCGGTGAGCATTTGACTCTGAAGTTTGAGTGGATATGTTGGGGCTCTGTCGTAATTTAGATTGATTTCATTAGTAGCTTCGTTGTAGTATGGTAGGCATCTATCTAGTCGTTTGAACGTAAATAAATTCGTCATTGTTAGCCCTCTGGGGGGCTGCTGCAGTTCAACCTTATTGCAGCCTACAAAATTGACGAGTAGCCTTTTGATTTCTCTTCTATCAGTTACCTACTTCTTTATAATATGTTCGCTAACTAAATGAGTGAATGGTAATTTTCTTATAGCTACATGCTTTTGTAGTGAAACCATAGTGGATGAACGCTTTGCATAGCTAGTAGCAGTGTTTACAACTGTCGACCTAACATAGCTACAGAAAATCATTGATCGTGATAAACTTAGCATCCTAGCCTAGGTTATGAATACCTAGTTTGCAATGGAAATCTATAGATAATTTTGCCATGTTCATGTCGCAAAATATATTCCAACGCTTAAGGGAAGCATTCTAGCTGTACCGCTTGCATGTTGGTACAGTCCGTGTTAAAAGAAATTTGCTCCCACTGCAATTTCACTTAAACCAGATATGGCTGCATAGAAATCATGACTAAACTCATATATACTGTACTTGGATGTTTTATTTTCATTTCTATCCTAGAAATTTGTGTTAAAAGTAGATACATTTATATTTCCCTAGAATCAACATGCAAACGGTATAGGCATTTGGTATTCTAACAATTTCTTTCATACTGGTGCTCAACGCATATTTGAGAATGTAGCTAATTAGGTACTGCAAGAAATTGCATGTACTTCTGCTAGACTTGTAGTATCTTAGATTAGTTACCGTTCTTGAAAATTTTTATTTTTTATTTTGCATGCGGTATGGTTCTTTCTATGAACGAATGAAATGAGCGATCATATGTCGCATAAGGATGAAATTTGGGGCCTATATATTGACTGTATTGTATATACATGATCAATTAATCATTCAGTGTTCTATCAAGTTACAGTTGTAGGGTGATAGATGCTGATAAAAGCTGTGCACTCTTTTACCCTGTCTTTATTTTGATATTGTAGCTATTTGTTGCAGGTAACTGAAAGTTTTATTTGGCATGAGATGTTCTTTATGTTACTGCTTACTTACATTTTATTTCTTATTTGTTAATGAAGAATTTTTTTGGGAGTTTTTGTTGTTAGTTTGTTATTTACTTAGGGGATTTGTAGCATTTTCTTCAAAGTTTGCAGTAGAACAAGCTTCGAGATTTATCGTGTCCTTCTATGTGCTGATCCAGATTATGCGTGCGAATTTCGTCACCTTGAGATGCCGAGGCAGTGACAGCGTGGTGCTGATCGTGGAAGGAGCTTCTGATGGTTTGTACTTGTGTACGTATTTGTTTTTGCTTGCTGCTGTACAAAGCCTAAATTTCTGCCAATTAAACTGATCACAATTTAATTTTCCGACATACGACGTTATCCAAGTCGTGAATAACAGTTTATTACTAGCGCTGTACTAAATATGCCATTTTGCTGCCGATACCGATACCTTACTTTGAAAAATAAGCCCCTCGGGGGGCATAGGATGGGCCAAAGGGCTAGGTTAGTTAGGTTCGCCCATCCTATGTAATTGGGAGTGGCAACCCCTGCTGAGCCTATTACCCACAAATCAAGCGAAACCTGCGCGAGCTATGGCAATCCCAATGGCTAGAGCAGAGAAATAATATACTGAACAATCATGGTCTAGTGAACCTGTCACACAGAAGAAGAGAAGCAGAGCAATGCATGTTTTAGGAGGTGTACAATAATGAGAGGCATTGGTTGTATTCTTCTCTCCCTGCCCTCAAGGTTTTTGGGAGAGCGACTTTTGCTGCGTGCGGAGCGCACTCTTTCACTTTGGAGGCTGTCAGATGTCGAACTAATCAGTTCTGTCGGTGCTTCGTGCCCTGGTCGGCTAAGGTTTGGAATTTGTTGCCGACATCGGCTTTTGGTCGTATTGTCCTGCAGGCGTTTAAGTCAGCTGTTAATGGTTTTTTGCTGGATATCCTTTAGCAGCGTTTTGGGCTTCCCGTTGTTGCAAGATACTTCATTTGGGTTGCATTACCTGTCCGTGGGAGCTCGAGCGTGAAGTTTTAATAATAATAATAATCAAAGAAGCCATCCGACAGTGGCACTCGTCAAATAGCGACGATCGCCGAGTGGACGTCGTACTGTGCCGCCTACGTATTGGGCACACGAGACTTACTCGGGACTATTTGTGAATGGGGCTCCCGCAGCCCTATTGCAACGATTGCGTCGTACCTCTCACTGTCTTATATCTGATGGCCGAGTGCCCTACCTTCTCCAACGAACGGAGGGACTGCTATCCTGACCATTATGGACAGGATACTGACTCCATACTCCTGGGAATGCTGGCTGAGGGGCCTCGTGGCCAATTCATCAGAGACGCCCTTAAGACCTTCCTTTATTAGATCTGACTTCTATAATAAACTGTGATGACCCCATAACGATGGATACTACCACCAACTATGACATTGTCCCCTAGTTTTGCTGAATACAGATACTTTATGGAAAATTAATAATAGCCCCCTGCCTAATACTTCCTACTAATTTCAAATGAGGCCCTCAGGGGCATATTATGGCGGGCACTTTCCCTGCCACAATATGTTTGGACATCACGCACCCAAGTGTCCCGAGTGCCTTCTCCGCAGGGGATGTAGCATCTGGCCGCAGTTCCTGCTGAGAAGATTAGTTTTGTAGAGTTAGGTAGGTTCTCTATATTTCTTTCTGTTCCGCGAGGTGGGTCGCCGATCGATTTGACCGACTTTTTCTACGGGGCTCTTGCCTCGCCCGTGTGGAGGGCCACAGAAGGGACCGTCCGCACGGGCGCTTCTTTCTTCTGTCCTGTTCTCATTTCGTCCTTTATCTCTTGCTACCTGAGCACAACGTTGTGGTGCCGGCTGTAAGCCGAGTAAATCAATCTTAGATCGCTATTGATTGTCTAAGTTTCAGAAATAGCGGGATAATACCGATATAATAATAATTCACGAGATAAATTGCTTGCCACCATTCAACGACCCACCTCGCAAATTAACCTTCCCGGCAGAAACTGCAACCAGCTGCAAACTATTTTGACAGTGATAGGGCCCGCCACAATGCAGTCCTGGTCGGTCTGGTTAGTTATTAACATTTGGTGGGCCTTCCTTACGAAGTTGGCCCACAGAATTGCAGGGATAGCTTCAGTTGTTGGAACTTGCGATATATAAGTGACAGTGATATTTTTTTGTCTCTTTCAGGTCAAACTGAGTGGCTCAAGCTCTGCAAATGGAGCTGTTACGATCAATTTGAATCCCGAGACAACGGTGATTTGCGAGGTAAGTATAATTTCAGACTTTAATAACATTTTAACTACATCCTAAGTAATCGTGTTGCTTTACAACCAAGGCTTTTTTTTTTTTTGGTAGGAATACACAGGGCCGAACAATGCACATGACAGAGTAAAGTTGATGCTTTTTGCGCTCTCCTTTCACTTCCAACCCTGCAGTCACGAGCTGTCTCTGGCTAATGTAACATTTCTATTTACACTTTTCAGACACCTGCAGTTACTGCTCTCTGCGTCTTAGAATGTTTTCTCTTAGCAAAAGCAAAATGACTGTCCTGCACGTCATCGTGACAGAACATCCTAATGAAAAATTCGAGTGCAGTAATTTTTGGTTCATTAGCCAGCTGTCCTTGGAGTAGTGCACGGCTGCAGAAAATGCCCGAATTCCTGGGTTATGATGTTCCTAGATGGCAGACTTATTGAACATCTATGACCGCTCCCAACCATAACCTCTTCTATTCCAACTTTATTTTCTAGTTGAGGTAGTCAACTTGACCGTACCCCAACTTGAAAAACCACACGCACTGGTTTGGACTGCAGAGATAGGTCAGCATTCCACAGAGGAGTATACGGCTGCAACCGACCGCCGATCTTCAAGAGCTATGGTGCCAATGGCGGAAAGCTCCTTGTGACAATCTGTACCACCAACACCCTCATTGCTGAGAAAGGTCAGTAAACTTTCAGCAGTACGCAGACAGGAGGCTGACTGATCATCTGAAACACCGTGAAGAACTTTCCTTGCTGTGAGATAAGATTGAACCTGTGACCTTGACTGTCATTGTCGGAAGGTTTAGTCTGCTGCTACTACGGGTCTGAAAACGTGTATTTTTTTCCTCATACAAACGTGAAAATGGTGTAAAGTCACCCTGCCGTGTTCTCTGTTGCCTTCTATCCGAGTTCTTTTCACCGTGCCGTGTTACTTGTCAGCTAGCATGGAGGCGGATGGGTTTATTTCCGTTGAGGTTGCCGTTGCACCAGCAGGGTGTGCGTGTGCGGACAAAGTATCATTCATCACATCTTCTGCACTTGACTAGCGAGGCGGGCGTGATGCCTGCGGTGCTAGTAACCCATTTCACGAAAATAAGATCTAATAAAACGAAATTTTTAGGAACTTCAAAGGAGGCAGAGGTCGAAAAAAACTATTAAGCGAGAGGTCTCCGAGGTCTCCGAGGATGAGGAATGCGAGGACGATCATGAAAAAGTCAGCACACAAGAAGAACTAACATCAAAGGTAGGAAATCTACTCACGCCTTCGAATGACATAGTTAATACAGAATGATGCTATGTTTTAGCTACTGCACTCGAAGATCGATTGCGCATCCTCGACACTAGTACAGCTTTCATTTTTTGCATTATCAACAGATATTCGGGCAAAGTAGTATTCATTCATTGGTTTCGTGTTTAATTACCAGCTCCCTGTTTAACTGTGTTTTTTTTCTACACTAATAACCGAAATAATAGCTTTAGCACAAAATTGACCATATCTCATTTTTGCGCAATCAAATTTTCATGAAATTTGCAGGCAAATCCTCTTGTAGTTGTATCGTATTAACTATTCGATTGATGAAGGGGTGGATGCTGTCGTATGCTAGGATGGCTTGTACTACACTCAATGAGTCGCAGAATATTGTTTAGTTCCTTGCATCGCTGTCTCCTATGAGGAGCAAGGCCGTGCGCACGCCGAACAACTCGGCGGTGAAAGTCGAGGTCTCCGGTAATAGCCGGCAGGCTCTAGTTTCACTAGTCGTAGTGGCTGCGCATCCAACTCTTTCTCTCATCTTAGAGCCATCAGTATAAATGTGGACAGAGTCACCGTGCAGGTCTCTCACGTGGTGATATAAAACTGTGAATATTTTGTTTTTTTTTTAGTAAAAAAAATATTACCACCTCTCAGCGAAATTCGTGAAATTGAAAAACAAAACATAATTCTCCTAGAAACAGCTCGATTAGTCGTTTGAAAAGTTAGAAACACTATAAATTTTCACTGAAATTTATATCCATGTAGTCGAGATTGGGTCAATTCTACGATAAATGTATTATATCTGTTCTAAGTGTAGGCATTCAGGGCATCTGTCTTTCGTGCACACTTTGTTTCATTCTAATTCCCCACTCCATCTGGTGTTACTTTCGTCGGTTCTTACTCTTCTTTCAGAACTTGCTGTTCCCATACGTATTGATATTCTCTGAGAACACCTTCGTGCTTCGGCTCTTCGTGGCTATTGACTTACTATATGTCCTTTCATTTTACCCTCACAGAAAAGCTTATTATGTATTTACGGAGACTTAAGCTCATGTTGTACTATTATTTAATTCAGCTCCGAATAGCTTTCTTGTACATTTTCACGGGTCGCGTTTACCGTGTACCTGTTATGAACGAGAGGATCATTTTCATGCTTTGTGCAGTCCTAAAGTCTCATCTATATGCGCAGATCCATCGGCTAGACCTGAAAAGGGAGAAGCTTTTGAGGGCGCTGCAAGCTCTGCCTCCTGCACCTCTAAGAACAAGACACAATAGGAAAAAGAAATGCCCCGAGTGTGGGAAACTGAACACCCACCTTCCTCGTCATATGCGTCAAAAACATAATTGGAGTGATCAACAAGCACGCTGCGTTGTGGGTTTGACCTACCAACGGAAACCTTACCAACGTGCAATTCCTGTAGCTCTACCGAAGCGAAAAAAAATCACGACCTTGAAAGAATGCCCTGTCGACGGTTGTTTTGCTGTGGTGGTACGGATGTCGCAGCATTTGCGCAGAGTGCATGCTGATACGAGAGGAATAGAAATGGTTGCCGGAAGTAGTACTGCTGAACAACCAGTGGATTTTGATCAGCCAGAAGAGACGTACCAAGAGGACGAACCTGTCGATGAGCCATGTATGAACACTGAAGAAGAGCTGACGGAAACACCCACACATGATAACACTGAGCCAGAACCCGCCATAACGCAACTTGCGAAGCTTCCACGAGACAACTTTGAGTTTGTCGAAGCACTAATATCTCATTTTGTGGAATGGCAACAAGGTCCTGCTGGAGGAGTGCTCAGGTATATTACAGCTACTGAAAATGCAGCCCGCATTAAACGAATTTTCGTTGATAACAACTGGACGAGGTTAAGGGAGTTTCTACAGCACAGCAAATTGTCGGCGTATTTGAAGACAAAAACTCCAGATGAAGGTGGGAAGACGAACATGCACTGGAAAGCTAGCACGACTACTTCTTACATCATAACTATAAAGAAATTTCTCCTGTTCATCGAACACGACATAGATAACAACTTTAGCTCCAAACCGCTCCGATCTAAAGCCAGCGAGATGATGAAACAAATTGCTGGATGGGCTAAGAGCTACTGCCGTTTGCGGGGTCGGCAGAAGCTGCTATCTAGGGAAAGACAGAGAGGGCTGTTGGTCGACGTCAGCAAAACTAAGAAATTTAAAATGAGCCCACAGTATCGCTGCTTCGTGAAGACTATGGCCAGTGTTCACCATTCTCAATCTTCAATTACATCCAACAGTTTTGTACTTGTGAGAAATGTCTTGATGTTTTTGTTGGATTTAAGGAATGGCAAACGAGGAGGTGTGCTGTCTGAGCTTAAAGTTGAAGATTTCCAGAAACGGGTAAAGCGCACTATCTCACCTAAGGAGAATTCTGCACAAGGCAAGCGTGATGATGGGAGCGACCCTAGTAAAGAATGCCAGGAGTACATAGCCGTGATGAGTGTAGGTAAACACAAGACCACCGGAACCGCTGGCAGCTCCCAGATCGTCCTCTCACTGGTTCTTGAAAAGCAATTGAATCACTACATTGACTACATTCGCCCCAAGTTCGCCACCATACGTAGTCAGGGTTACCTGTTCCTAAACAAGAACGGTAATCCAATGGACTCAGGGTCTGTTTCAGCGGCAATCAAAAGCCTGTGTCTGAAAACGGGCCTTGGAGCAGTAACGCCCAATATAATACGCAAAAGCGTCACTACCGCATCCTACAAAGCCGATCCGTCGAAGAGGCATCTCATCGCCACCCATATGGACCATTCCGAAGAGACGGCACGGCGTGAATACACTTTAATTGACAAGAGTGAAAACGCGGTTGTGGCAGCTTCAATCATTAGAGAAGTAATGGAAGGTGAGACGAACATTATAACACATGTTTCTGGGCATCCTGGAGAAGCTGATGCTTCTGGGCCTCCTGGAGAAGCTGATGCTTCTGGGCCTCCTGGAGAAGCTGATGCTTCTGGGCCTCCTGGAGAAGCTCATACTTCTGGGCGTTCTGAAGCAGCTGATGCTTCTTGGTATCCTGAAGAAGCTGATGCTTCCTCATCTTCAGATATACCCGAGTTTGGAGCCAATTCTGCTTGTACTAGTTTTTCCCGAACAGAAAGGCAGAGAAAGAGGAAAGTACCAGCCGATGCAGTACCTGATTCCTCTGAAAGTAATAGGTCGGAAGTTAGCAATTTCCGCTTTTCTGCTTCTAGGACATTTTCACAAGCTGACTCTGATCTATTAAAAGAGATCTTTTGCTGGAGAATCGCCGCTCAGCATGTACTGCGAGCACCCGAAATCGATGCGGTGCTTGGTAAAGAAGCGCCTGAACTTGTTAAAAAATATCCTAGAACTAAAATTCAGATGTATGTTCGGTACATAATTCAAACTGTTAGGAAACAAATTAAGATGAAACCCGAAGTAACAGATGACACCCAAGTTTGAAAGAGGGAAAACGTTTCCCCTCATAGACCATAGGATGGGCCGTAGAGTTATGTTAGTCTGCATTCGCCTATCCTATGTTATGGGGAGCAGCAACCTCAGAGCCTGCAGCTTACCTTAGTTATCAGCTAAGTCTTCCGGACTCCGGTGGTTTTTTGCCGTCTTTAGTTCCTTCCCATTTCTTAGTCCTACTGATATTACCTTCTTTTGTCCTTCCTCTTCTTTTTTCCTGATAGGCCGAGCATGCCGTAATTTTGTCTAGGGGTTTCAGCACGGGTTGGGTGCTCGGTCTATGTATTTATGGGTGGGAGCTGAAACCCCCCTCCTCAAGCTCGCTTCCCATGTTATTCTCTCCATTGATAAGAGCATTCACATGGTCAATTGCTGCTTAGCCATTGTAACTGTTACGCGACTTTCCTATTAGCATCTCTATTACCGATAGCCGACTCAGACATGGTGGTTGAGATAATTGCCTAGTACCCAATTTTAGTCAATAAGAATGGCACTATGTTTGTCAGATATGCCGTCAGGATACATCCATGTCGTACAATTGCGGCTACCCCAGGGAGCTCGTGTAGGTTGTTACCTCAGCCAACAGCTAGGCCGTTGTACGTCTGTCTTATGTGCTCACTTTGCTTCCTTCCCTTCTCATCCTTTCCCTGCCACTATATGTTTGAGCATCACGCACCCGAGGGCCTTCTCCGCAAGGGATGTAGCATCCGGCCACAGTTCCTGCTGAGAAGGCTACTTTTGTTGAGTTGAGTAGGTTCTCTATATTTCCCCTTCTCTTCCGCTATGTGGGCCGCCGAATGGTGATACGCGACCCATGCCATGGGACTCTTATCTGCTCCCGTATTGGGGGGCCACGGAAGGGACCCCCCGCATGAGTGTTCGCTTTCTTTTGTCTTCTTCTCGTTTCGTTTTTCGTCTCTTTTGCGAAGCACGGCTGAGCGATTTCGTTCGACCGAGCCCTGTGGAGTTGGAGATGCTTGCGCCTTATTTCCTGCCAGACATGGTGCACTTGGCCAAGATTGTTCTAATAGAACTCATTTGAGTTCGACTAAACTTCCAAACTATATCATACAAAATTAGGTCGCCGTTATATAGTCTTTGTATCTAATACGGCGGGAAAACCCACAATACAGTATAATAATAATAATCCCTCCTGATACTCCTACTGACTTTTCTTCCTTCTGTTCTTCCTCGTCTTTTCCTGATTTGCTGTTCCCATGCGCGTTGATCCTGTGTGGGAACACCCTCGTGGATAGGTTCCCGTGTATATCATACTATATCCCTTCTTTCTTCTTCTCTAATAACTATTGCCTTTGTTGTGGAAATGAAGAGTTAAACTTCTCAATACAATAACTATTTTACATTGGTGTCTTTGATTCTAAGAGTTAAAAGAGGTTTGTTGGCGCATCTGAATTTTACATATATAATCTTATCGTAATACCTCAATTGATTGTCGCACAGATTCCTTTCCGTGCATGTCATTTTAAGCGTAGCACCATTTCAAAACCTTTTCTTATGCTCTCAGTCTTCACAATTCTCTGCCAGCATATGTGAGGTTGATTCTTGACGGTCCAAAAATGACTTGCAGCTCTGTCTACTGTCATTGTAAACACTCATCTCTGACATAGCCCTGGTTATAATTTACGGACGTGATCGACGTTTGCCTGGCAACATGTCAGTACTGTAGAGGAGAAAGCTGCCCTTTATCATCACTGTTGTAGACCTATAGTCGAATTTTTCTAACAAGTCCGTTGGGAGCGAAAATAGAGGCATGTGGCGACACGCACATTATGCAAAGTGTCAATAATTTGTACGTGATTTTACTAGTAATAATCCACCTTCTGTGCAGCTTTGCCATCCTTTTTTTAATGTTCTAGATATATTTCACTGAGCGTTTATCAGTAAATATGTAAGAGGTTTCCATTGAGGCTGTTTATTCTATCTGTATGACATTTGGCTCCGGGTTTTTACAATGTTACCAAGTTGTTGAGACCAGCGTGCCAGCCTGGGGCGTGTTGCAATCAGACCTCCGGTGTCACCTGTGCTACACCGGCTCCTAATGCGACACAGGTTGGGTGACACCGAAGACAATTTTCCAAAATTGTAGGATTACGAGCTGGTAACACTGCCTTTGTTTACACACATAGACTTTGATACTTAACAATTGGTATTAAAATGTATGCCTGCCATATATTGCATGAATTACTGCATTTGAAGCACTGTTGCGTATTTTTCAACTTTTTATCCTAAAATGCAGACATAAGGCTCTGTCAGAAATGTTTAGACACACATTTCCTGAAAATTCTGTAACACTTTTTGGGGCGCTGAGGTCGCACATCGCTTTCACCGCTACCCTGGGTGACACCGGGTAACACTGCCAAGATAACCCAGGCGTTTGATTGCAAGACACCTCAGGCTGTTCTCGTTCTAAAGTGTTGCACAGCAGGGATAAGGAGGTAATACACAACGTCCAGCACTATTTCCTTACAGAAAAGGCTCGTTGTTATTCATAATATCTCCTTCTAAAGCAGTTGCTCGCACTGCTGAGGCAGCAAATGTTTCCGAGAAAACAGTTCAAAGAATCTGCTAAAAAGTAACATCACCACAACGACCTGTGTTCATGTCACCGCCTAAGAGGAACCGTCGTGTCACTGTGACATACATAGCTGATTTAGATAAAAGTGTTATTAGGAGACCGGTGTTGGAAATTTACGATCGACACGAAATCCCTACTTTGTGTATAGATATTGCGACGTTGTGGCCACGCCTCCAACGGACTTCTTAGAGGAATTCGACTAATAGTTACTCTGTCCAACGGGGTCGTACTTTCCTCTAAGTAAATTTTGTTGTAGAGGCAAAATTGGGTGTACTACAAGTGCAAGTCTCGTATTCTTCAGCAGCTGATTGCAGATTAGCCGTGCTTCTGCTGGCGTATATCTCTCGAATAAGTTAATTTATGATGTAGCTTTTATGTCCATGTGCAGTTATTATTTGATAATCTTGTCTATTGAAACTGTCCTACTGAGAAAGAAAAATCAAATATTTGTACCTTCAAGGCGATGCTGCTTTATAGTCGCTGTACTAGCGAGCTAACGCACCGCTACTGCTGCTTATTAATGCCCGTTCAATACAGAGGGTCGTGTCTCAGGGACGTAAACGTTTCAGTCACCGTGTCCGCGTTCGCTTCCACACGGAGCGGGGGGCAGCGCCCGACTTGTGAGTGTGGGGACTCGAATACTTGTGCTTCGCACCAAAAGACTCCTTTTAATTAAGACTAGCATCCAAGGTGAAACATCTCCTCTCAATGCGTGAGTCCTGAGTTCACTGACAAGTGAGAAATGCCCTGCCTCTCGTGCAGCTCCAGAGCAAACGCGGACGTGTCCCAGGGCATGCCTTAAGACGCGATCCACATTGTGGAACGGGCATCTGAGCCAGTCCTGCGGCTGGTACGGTGGAGGAGTGCATGCGTCCGTCCCATAGTGGTGTTTGGGACACTCCACTGCTGTACCAGGAGCGTCGTGGAGTTTTCACCCCGTGTTGTACTTGCTACCTGCCCCTCATAGCTCAGCTTGCTGGGTCCTGAGTTCGCTGAAGAAAGCGTTGCAAAAAAACGAGCACGCCTTCCAGTATACCGATGAGAAATACCTACCTTAGCATGCTCATCAAGCGGTAACTGATGCTGCAGGATTTATCCGTAGGAGCAGAGAAAGGCTTCACTACTTATTTTGGGACACGACTTTGGCGAGCGTTGCCACTCGCCAGCTGCTGGCGGGTGTGCGGGATTTCCCATGACTACTCTCGTCTTTGTACAGCTCTTGAGCTGGTTCATTATTGCCGTACAATGTATCTCTTCCTTGCGACTTTTGCCTATGTTAATAAACTTTTAAAGAGGTACTAACAATACGCTTGTCTTAAAAAGAGTTGAAAACGTAGCTGTTGTAAGCCCTCTCTTTATGACAATGATCTATAATCTCTATGACCTGAACTTTAACGCTATGTTATGTCTCTATATGAACTGTCGCTGTGGCCTTCAATTTAATGGATGACTCGAGTCATCCTTTACCTACGCTTTGCTTAAGATTTTTGTCTTGGCACGAGTAGCTGTTGAGTCTTGAGTTTCCTCACACAATCATAGCTCAGAGTACGCTCTCTTCGTCAATGGGTATATATTGAAAGAGTATTGTGATATCGCGCTATGCTTAGTATTGTAAAGTACGTTTGTGTAGTGATTTTTATGTAGTCAGTGCTTGCTGTAAATGAAAGTGCTAAATAATAATGTATGTACTCAATCTGAAGACCATAATGCAAGCACAAACAAAGTCTCTTTAGCATGAGGTAGTTAGTGTAGCAAGTAGCTATGTACTGTCGTGATTGTTTGCTTGATAATCAGGTATGGTAACATGCAACTATTAGAGCGTTCATACTAGTTAATGGAGAGATTGTTGTGGTCTGATGGTGTCAGTTCTGTTCTGTCGCAAAGCACTTCTTGACCCGGAAGTGTTGATGCTGATATCGCCGTCAGCCTGTCGGGTCGTCTGCCTGTCAGAATATAGGTATATACGGTATGTGGGCATCACTCACCGGAGAGCGGTCCAACTGCCTTTTGTACTGGAGACGATGCCGCTGGTCGCAATACCTGTTGACGTGGTTAGTTTGTAGAGTTAGGTAGGTCCTCTGTTTCCTCCTTCTGTTTCGTGAGGTGGACCGTGCAAAGGTGGTGACTCTTCCCTGAGGCTATCTGCTCTCCTGAAGAGCCACTGAAGGGTGTTTCTTCGGTATACTTTTCTTTTTTCGTCTCTTCGTCCAGTGCCGCGTGGCAGATGAAACAACCGTGGTTCATAGGTTTATGTTATGTGATTATTGCGTGAAATTGGACTGCAAGAGAACGTGGTTGTATGTGGAAGGTTGGGAAGTTCTCTGCTGCGTGCTTGTGACACCTGTCCTATTTCTCTGCTGCGCTCCTCTTTGTGTTGTGTATATGACAGAGAACTGGCTGATGTGCAGTTAGTCTGAGTGGTATGTTTATTACACAACTGTGTGTACTGTTGTATAGGAATCCTTTAGGGAGCTCGTGTGTCTATAGTTTGGGATGGCGCCCCTCACCGCTACCTAACTTAAGCATTAGTTGGGTGTTGCTAGACTTGCCGCCATGTTGCAAAAGATTTGAATTTATCGACATAAAAACACACGCGAAGAGATTTTATTATGGAATCCTCCGTCGTGAACGATTAAAGGTAAACACTGTTTTGTAATTAGTTACTAAGTTCAAGGTAAGATAGCAAACTTAGCCGTAAGGTATGTTGTGTATCATACAATGAAACTTTCATTGCTTAACTATCTGTTGATTATACAGTTCGTATCTTTACTTTGTTACTACGTGCTAACCTGCAGGTATATTGGCGCAAGCAACTGAACGAAGTATTAAGAGTACTAACTGCATAGGGTTACGCCTATTATGTTATTATTGCATGAAAATGACGGATTCGCTCAAGAAGCCTGTGTTTACTTTTATTACCTCCGCCAAGGAGATTATGTTTTCGTCGTGTTTGTCTCTCTGTCTGTCACCAAGATAACTAAAAAAGTTCTGAACCGATTTGGACGAAATTTACAGGGATTGTTAGGAGGAACAGATGATTAACTTTTGGTGAAGATATGTCCATCCATTTGTTTGTTTGTCTGCCTCATTTTTCTCAATGCCATAACTCAAAATGTTATCGATGGATTTTTATTAAATTAACATGAGTTGTTAGGTATCAAACAAAGAGTAAACGACCAAATGTTGGTAATTATGCGTTTTTTTTCGTTCGTCACTGTTTTTAATATTATGCTTGTTAGCAGAATAAGTAAAAAAATAATGAATGGATCGTTATGAAATTTATAAGGGTTGTTATTAATGTTAAAAGACATAAATGATCAAATTTTGGTCCAGATCGGTTTGTTCGTTTGAAAGTTTGACTCAGGTTTGCCTTAACGTCTATTAGCAGTATAACTCAAAAAGTTATGCACAGATCTTCAAGAAAATTGCACAAGCTGTTATTATGTACTTTCAAAAGACACGAATGATTAGATTTTGGAGTTTACAGAAAGAAAATTATGGTTTCAGAGCCAATTTGAATATTTTGCTACCGTTGCTTCGCTTGGCGGAGGTATGCGCTCTCAGAGTTCTCTAGTTTTGTATAAGACTGATTTTTTATGAGCAGGCCTTATACTTTTCTTAAAAGAATACACTAGAATGGTTCAATGCTGTGCTTTTTATTATCTTCGCTGCGCTATGGCATTTATTGTTTTTGTGCACGCTGTCCACTAATAATTGGATTCACGGTCCTTGAGCGTCTTCGAAAGGCCGGCTGCGGTACTTGCGATTTCGTATTATCTCAGTACGATGTGGGTGTCAAACTGAAAGATATGTTAAGGCAACTAACAAAATTATTATTGGGGGGTAAGGCTGAGTTTTTGGAAGGTTGACATGGAATGATCACAATCTCTTACAGGAAGTCTGGTAGGCTGTTGTACGGCATGACCAATTGTTCGCCGGAATTAAGCCTTCGAGGCTTAACTTGTACAAACCTTCAAGCAGGTGCGTTGGCTTCGACCCGTTGAATTGAATTTGCGGTACTCAGACTCCCGAGACTTCCAGAAACTCAAACTTGCTCCTTAGCATATAATTTTCAGTTGGCTAAACGTGATCCGGTTGCTTCGAACACTTGAAAACGACATTTAAATTAGTGAAGCCAGTGTTTCTGTCTGAAGTTTTGGACAAGTTAAGCCTAGGAGGCTTAATTTCGGTGATGAGTTGAAGGAACCGGTAGACGCGAAAATGCCAGAACTTCTCACGTAGCTCACCCTGACGCCTTTGAAGTTGACAGATAACAATCTCAATCTAACTTTGGAGAATAACTCAAATATCAATAATACAATCCTGCTCGAGGCTACGTCCGTGTGTACGTCCCTGCGCCTGCACGTCCCTGCCACAAAATGTTTGGGCATCACACACCCACCCAAGGGTTCAGAGTGCCTTCTCCGCAGGGGATGTAGCATCTGGCTGCAGTTCCTGTTGAGAAGGTTAGTTTTGTAGAGTTAGGGAGGTTTTCTATATTTCCCCTTGTTCCGCGAGGTGGGCCGCCGAATGGTGGTAAGCGACCCATCCCATGGGACTTCTATCTGCTCTCGTGTGGGGGGTCACGGTAGGGACCTCCCACACGAGGTTCGCTTTCTTCTGTCTTCTTCTCGTTTCGTTTTTCGTCTCCTTTGCGAAGCACGGCTGAGCGATTCGTTCGACCGAGCCGTGTGGAGTTGGAGATGCTTGCGCTTTATTTCCTGCCAGACATGGTGCACCTGGCCTAGACTGTTCTAATAGAACTCATTTGAGTTCGACTAAACTTCCAAACTATATCATACAAAATTAGATCGCCGTTATATAGTCTTTGTATCTAATACGGCGGGAAATCCCACAAGATTGTGAAGATGATGATGCGCCTCCACGTTACGCTTTTCACTGTTGGATAACTGTAGCTTCAACTAACAAGAAGCTCTGTTTTTCGCAGGAAAAACTTAAACCATAGCTGTCTTCCTCAGCGCGTCTTGACAAAATTTCAGTCACTTTCAATGCCAAGACAGGAAGACCATTCCACTCGTATCTTATCTACCGCTTTTCACTCTTTGAAAACATACGATGTTTGATTTGCTTCTGGCGCTTGACGTTTTTAATAGGGCCAGGCAGATACGTTGGTAGGATATGCTGCACGACAAAAAGAGCAGGAAAATGATGGGCTGCTGAACAATATCCACGGTCCCGTAGTTGTGAAAAAAATCGGACACGCTGACAGGAAAATTGAAACGCGTAATATTATGATCATTTATACTTGGAAAATAGTAATAGACTGGTTCCTAATTCAACTGATCTCTAACTCAAGGTCGTCAGCACAAGGCAGCACCTGCGTCTTGGCATGCTCTTTGTGATTTTTTCAATAACGGAGCACTGGCTAGCATACACCCAATGCATGGGCACTTTTTCTTGGTGATGGGGCCAAGACTATTTAATTGTCTGCCGCTGGAGCTCCAGGGATTTGATGGTATTCTCCAAGCTCTGAAAGCGAGGCTGGACAAGTTCCTGACGTCTGTGCCCGATCAGCCTCCTTTGCCACACTACCAGCGGGCAGCGCCGAGCAACAGTCTGGTTGACCAACTTGCACACCAAAGAGCCCAGCGTAACTAACCTCTTCCACAGGAGGCGGCGCACCAGCGCGGCCGTAGCATCGAGGCTCAAGCTTCTTTCAAGGATTCAAGGCTAAATTATCTGAAAATAGTGGAAAACAAAGATTAGAAAGGCATGCATCAATATCGAAACGCCGCTATGGCGAAATGCAAGCCAAAGGCATGCTATAAATATGTAAATGAAAGACGACTCAAAAAAACTTTAGGTCCGCTCAAACGACCTGACGGTCAAATCACCAATAGCCTAAGAGACAAAGCCACAATCCTGAACGACTATTTCACCTCTGTATTTACTGTTGAAAATGTTACGAATATTCCTGAACCAGCACCGATGCAATTTGCTCCAATTAACGCCTGTGTTTTCACGGAAATCGAGATCCTTCAAGAACTCACCCACCTAAATGTGTACAAATCCACCGGCCAAGATAATCTTACTCCCCATGTACTACGGGAAATGGCTCCAGTCATCGTGAGGCCCCTACTCGAAATATATAATCGCTCTCTAAGAACAGGAGAAGTTCCGCAGGATTGGAAACTAGTTAATGTAATACCGATACATAAGAAGGGGGATATGAAGAGTCCAAGCAACTATCGACCAATCAGTCTTACTTTGGTCGTCAGCAAAATCATCGAACGCCTTTTGAAAAAGCGCATCACTGGTCACCTCAAGATGCAGCTGCTCATATCTGACACTCAACATGGCTTCCGCAATGGTAGAAGCTGCTTAACAAAACTACTGGACTTTTTCTCAAAAGTTACAGATATTAAAGATGAAGAAAAGGGTGTGAACCTTGTGTGCCGCCTACGTATTGGGCACACGAGACTCACTCACGACTATCTGCGATGGGTCGTCCACAACCTTTTTGTGATGACTGCGTCGTACCTCTTACTGTCTTGCATTTAATGGCCGAGTGTCCCTCGTTTTCCGACGAGCGGAGGGAATGCTATCCCGACCTACATGGTCGGGATGCAGACTCCGTCCTCCGAGGAATGCTTTCTGAGGGACCTCGCGGTCAATTTAATAGAAATGCCCTCAAGACTTTTCTTACCAGATGTAACCTCTATCAAAAACTGTGATGAATTCATTACGATAAATGCTATCGTCAACTATGGCTCTGTCTGTTTCTTTGTGAATTACATGTACTATATGTAAAATAGTAATATTTCTTTTTAATACTTTATAATAAATAAAATGTGATAAGTTCCGCGCCCTAGTGGCGCACAAGCCTGTGGCTAAACACAGGAATAGTTCAGCGCGATATAGCCGGTGTGCTACTGAAGCGCTAGTAAAGGTTCCTACTACTACTTGTGTATCAAGACTTCCAAAAGGCTTTTGATAAAGTCCCCCATCACCGGCTAATGAAAAAATTGGAAGCCCATGGCATCCAGGGTGACTATTTACGATGGATCATG
>LQNS02278083.1:10766974-10783258 GCA_001587735.2 Parhyale hawaiensis | reverse complement strand
GAAGGGTTGTTGTCATCGCAACTATTTTTATTAGCACTTTATTACCATTAACGTTAGCAGCATTTTGATTTTAATAATAATGTGAAATTACTGTTATTGTTACCATCACTTACCGTATTATGTAACACCTCTAAACACCTCTACCACCACTGATACTGTAGCCTACATAGTTTACTAGTTACTACAGAAGATGAAGTGCTGTAAGCTCAGGAAAGCTTGGTAATGAAAGACACATGGTCCATAAGCGGAGGGAAAGGAAACCCAAAAGCTGTAAAGAATGTTTTACTGAAATTGTACTCTAAAAAAGGCCTCACAAAAATCTCTGGATATATAGGGTAAAAGTAATTCATAGGAACTACAACGGTAACTTGTTACTCAAATGTAGTTAGCCCCAATACTGCCCACTGTCTTCGTGTAGGACGTGCCATCGGTAACGCAAAACTCCAATTAATCCCAATACTGCCTACTACCTTTGTGCAAAATGTCTACACCAATCCAGTGAAAACACGACAAAATACAAACATTACTTGGGCCAAGATTTGGACAAGTTATGGAAGGCCATAAGCGGACTACATAGGCTTATCTCGACGGGAGTGAGCGCATAGACGAAGAAAAACATGACATAGTTTCATCGCTTAGAATAGAGGATTTTCAAATTCAGCGTGTATAAGGACATGTTTCGTACATCATCTCATGTGATTATGAATATAAATGTTATACAAATGTAGTTCAACACATTCATGCCTGATACAAATTTATTTTTGTGAAAATAACACTATGTGCAATGTCCTCAAATAGGCATAGTAAGCATACAAGATTGAAAAAAAAAACAATACCTACCTTCATTAATATAATTCTGAGCCGCCGAGAAACTAAGCTCTTGTATCAACTTCTGAGGTAACTGCAAATTCTGTTAGGGGTTTAAAAACACTAACGGCAAGTTCGATTGGGCGCTAAAATTAAGCCTTTGAGGATTGACTTGTTCGACACTTCAAGCAGGTGCGCTGGCTTCGACTCGCTGAAGTGAGTTTGAGGCATTGGCTTTAATCGGTTAGTGCCTACTCTTGGGACTTCCAAAACTGAATCATGCTCCGTATAGTGGAGTTTACAACCGGCTCAAAGTAATCCTATTGCTTCTAACATTTGCAGCACGATTCAAAATAGCGAAGCTGGAGTTTCGAACACGTCAGCCCCCGAATAGTTTTGGCAGCCACCCAATCGAACCTGCCCAAGTCGTGCGCGTTCTCATGTGGCGTCTGTAATGGGAAGAACGTACGCTATGAACCAACATTTCATGCGGAATCAGTGAACTTATATTGGAAAAATCCAGTAAACAATTGAAAATGGACGGCTTTGGCTATAATGAAAAGGCAGTGGTAGCAATAATTGATCAGGAAAATGTCGACGAAATGTTTACACTAGTGACTGAGATCGAATCGATTGCCTACGTTACCTAGGTAACAGGTTGCCTGTATACAGTGCCGGCAAAAAAATATTTTACACTTCAATGGCAAGACAAGATAAATGTGCATTAGTATTTCGTTTGCCCTACCCGACATAATAAAGTGAGAAGATGTTAGTGATGATGCATTCCCTCCGCCCATTCATACTAAACGTCCATCACCCAGCCAACCCTCAGCGAGGGTTGTGTGCGGCTGCAGTGAGGTTGATTGTGGGTCGCTCTTGTCGACGTGTTATTTTTAGTTTCTTATAAGTTTGAAGTCATATAACTTTACATCCACAGCACACAATGGGTCAAAAAATGTTTCAAATGAAGGAGTAAACCCTTGAGTTGACTAAGCTAGAAAAGGGAGACTGAAACGTGATACGTGCAGAGCAAGGGTTTCTTTCCGGCACCCCGACTTTGAAGACCCAGGTCCTTCCGCAGGCGATCGTGAATTGTCCTTGTTGCGAGTACTGGAGGAGTTCAGGATGTTTGTTTTTGAGTTCAGCGCCAGTTAAAGCAAGATTTGGAATTACCTCGCGCTCCAAAAGCTTATTTGTTCTCAGTGTAGATTTTTAGGTGCGCCAGAGCCTGACTTCTGTGGCCATTTCGTGCCCGACCGCTTCAGCTGATAGATTGTCTCTCTTGACATCCCCTGATCATTGGTTACGGCAATCATAGAGTCTCCCTTTTCCAGCAGAGTTAACCCAAGGAAGCATTTTCTGATCCATTGCGTGCAGGTGCAAAGTTATATGACTTCAAACTTATAAGAAACTAAAAATAACACGTCGGCAAGAGCGACCCACTATCAACCTCACTGCAGCAGCACACAACCCTCGCTGAGGGTTGGCTGGGTAATGGACGTTTGCTATGAGTGGGCGGAGGGAATGCATCATCAAATAGTATCTTTACACTCTATTACGTTGGGTGGGGCAAACGAAATACTAACTCACATTTCTCGTGCAAATTTTTTTTCTTGCCCTTGAAGTGTAAAGATTTTTTGTGGGCACGGTATTAGCAGACAAAGTTCACTTCATGTTACTTAATTAACACCAGCTCTGGTAAAGTCAACAAAACTTAATTCTTGATCAGCAGATCCACGTACCTACGAAGCTACAAAGGCTTTCAGACATAATTGACTTTGCATACAGTAAATGCGTTTTTCGAATTTAGTATCTATTTTTGCCAGCTAAAAAACTGTCCTTTTCAAAAACTATATAGCTACAGCAAAATTATTGCAGAGATTCTTTTAACCTTTGCCTTCATCATTTATCATCATGATGTTTATCAGCGAGTGATGCGTCAACCAGCAAAGAAACCTCAACACAGAAATCAGTTCTGATTGAAAAGAAGCACTAAAACTTGAATATGTAAGGCATCGCAGTCACGCTCTGGCGGCTCCGCAAATGGCACTGGTTTCTCTTCGCATAAAAACACTGATGGTGCTCTGCAGGTCGGATTTTTCTCTATTTGGCACGCACTCGGACGCACTGCAGTTGTCGTTATTTATTATTCAAAACTTTGGAAGAGCGAGCAAAGAAGCGTCGCAGAAATAAGGCAAGCGTAAACCTGAGCGCCGCAACTGCACAGCGGGCAATATTTTGCTCAGAGAGCTGCAGCAGTCCGCGTTCCCGTCCTTTATAGCACCAGCTCAAAAACTTCTTTACATCTCTAACGTAGGCATATCAAAGTCATTTTGAGATGGCTTTACATTGACTATAGATACTCGGCCCAATCAGCCTGTTTTATGAAGGCCCAGCATTTAGTATTTAAATGAAGAGTAGATACGAGTGAGAGCCGCTTTCATGTTGGTACGCACTGCAGTTGAGTTCGGCACAAAAATTCCCTGGGCCAATTTTCCTATAATAATCCACCGCCCGGAATAACCGAAAATGATATCGTGCGTAAATGGAGTCTATAAACTGTAGAATCGTTCCAGGGGAGCCGTGTGGCTACTGATATTGTTAGTACAGTTCGGATAGCAATACCCGATACGCAATTTCCAGTAACTGAAACGCAAGAGAATGTCTCACAGCAATTTATTAATAATGTAATGTGCAATGTCTAGTAAATGAAGACGCAAATGAAAGTATATCTTGGAGGAATATGTGTAGTTACCAATAACGCTAGCGTGATTAAAATCCATAAACCAATGACGTGCAATATGTCCCTTTTACCATGTTTTGCGAATTGCACTAACAGAAGAAAAATGACCCGAATATTCGCATACTCTTTCATGACTATCAATAAGCTGAATAAACTAATAAAATAACAAACGATATGGAGAGTTTATATTAGCCCGTTGTATTACGAGGATTATAGGAAGGCCTAAAACAATAGGGCCTAAGCGACAGGTTTTTCAAAAGTAGTTATTTTGCACCATTGGACAGTACAGACTGAGACCTGTCGTTCTGTGAAGTCGAAAATGCATAAATCCGAGTAGAAATGAACAATTTCTACTCAGATTTACGGCTTTTCGACTTCACAGAACGACAGGTCTCAATCTGCACTGTCCGAAGGGGCAAAATAACTACCTTTGAAAAACCTGTCGCATACGCCCCTATTGTTCTAGGGCCCTCAATTAGGTAACAGTGTCAAAGTAATTGTAGTTACGTCTGAAATTTTGAAATATTCCACAAGATTTGATATGGTTACTGTCATCGAACGATTCGTACTCACATGGACTTCAAAATGGTCAATTGTGTGGTACCCAATACACAAAACAGCAAATCCAGCGCGACTTAGTACGGGTAGTTTATTGAAATGAAAATATAGATAATTGTGTCATATCCAATACGCACAATAGCAAATTCTACTATTATTATATTCAGCAGTTTAAGTCTCCGTTTCCACAACAAAGGCGATATTACAGAGGAAGAAAGAAGGGACATCTGGTATGACGATAGACACGTGGAATCCACGCACGAGGGTATTCCCACACAGGATCAACGCGCATTGGTACAGCAAGTCGGGAAAGAAGAGGAAGAACAGATGGAAGAAAGATCAGTAAAAGTATGAGATGGGAAGGAAGCAAAGTTTGCACGAAAGACAGACGTCCCGCAGGCCTAGCTAATGGCTAAGGTAACCTACAGGGCCCCCCTGGGGGCGCTGCTTCCCATAACATAGGATGGACGAACCTAAACTAACCTAACCCTATGGCCTATCCTATGCCCCCTGAAGGAGTAAAATAGCAAATACAGCACGACTTAGCACCAGTAGTTAAGTGAAAATATACATAATTTTGGGTTGACAACACATTAAACGATACTGTTATTTCGCCCAGAATTGTCACCCTTTACACTCCACACTGAGCAGTATCGTTTCTATAGGAACAGCGATGTTTGAAAGCATTGAAACAGGGCCGAACGGTCTTTTTGCTTGCTGAAAAGTAAGCGTGCTAATTGAGACAATTTTCACGTAAATAGCTATACTGTATCTAAAAAGTGACCCAGAGGTCCCCAAGGATGCTAATCATATCATGCCTGCCGTGAAAATGAGAACACCTTATGAACATATTTTCTTCCGAAAAATTACGTTTAACGAGGCACGAAAGGGAAGTCAACTCAGCCGGTCGTGCAACAGCGTCCCTCAGTTTTCAATGATTCAATTACGTTTTATTCAGCATTCCTAACTGTGAGTTCGCAGAACATTCCCCTTAACGCTAATGGCATATCTCAGAACGCGAGATAACACTGCAACACAAGTGATAATATTTACATGAACTTTCGCAAACGGAGACTCTTAACTCTGAGTCTTAAACTAACACAAGACTTTCTGTTTCAAGAATTATTTCAAACAGTGTTGCCACCATCAAAAGTACGTAACCATTACCAGTGACACGCACCTTATCTTCATATTGCCGAGAACACTGCTATCCGAAAGAATAAAGTCACCGTTACGAGACAGTACCTTTGGAATTTTCCACCAGCTGTCGAGATCCCCTCGTATCTTAAATAAATATTGCCCCGTTGACTTTTTCACAGGAACTTTGCCGTTGCGTGTAAAGGAATGCTAACTTTATTGAAGCAATTCACAGCTCCTGCAGTGATAGGTGCGCGAGTCGAGCTCTGTATATTGCGTGTCTCGAGTGCTCGGAAAATTGCACTCATAAGAGACTTCGACTTCGATTTGCGTCGAGGCGTTCCAATGCAAGTTTATTTCTCGGGGCCGTTCTGACGCGCCTTTATTGGAGCCAAGAAAATAGCCCAAAAATACGCCAGGCAACTTTGTTTTTCGGCGGAGCGCTGTCCTCTTCCATAAATACTACACAGGCGGACACTTGCCTCGGATTGTGTCCCACTGCCAACGGCAACTGCTGCATACGACAGATAAATGAAATACCAAAGTGAACGAACAGCGGGCGAATTATTCGCAGCCGGCTACAGTTAGCGACAACAGAGGCTACCAATTTCAATGAAAGCGTCTACGTATAATAATACACACAAATGAATAAAATAATGAACAATGTAGACTGTTCGGAAATTCTTTCAGGAAGCTTCATTGATTCCGCTAAGGTAAACTACTGGTAGATGATAAAAAAAAAGATTATTCGTCAAATGGCCAAGAAAAAACTGTATCAACCCAATTATGTCGTCACAAGAACATAACGCGGGCTACATGGAAGGTCACGTACACTATCCAGTAGCTACAGAATCTCTAAAGTTGGTAAAAACACCACCAAAGTGCACAATAACACACGGCCAGTATTCAAATTTAAGTCACAATGCGTGCGATTGGGTAATGGAGCTTCATCAAGCTAATGGGCTGCAGCAACCGTAAGCTACGGTACCTACATAGCTAAGCGTGCCTTCCAAGCATGATATTTGGCGCAACATAAAGAAAAACATGTTGGTAACTATCATGCATTACCCAAGTCGCCCACTTAAATAAATGCACTGTAGCACTCTTGGCTTCTCTTCAATGATGAAAATATGCTCGCAGTTGCCTAGCCTACTGCAGGAGCTCTCGGAAAAAGTACCTATAAGCCATAAGGATTTGATACTCGCTGATAAGCCAGACGGCCAACGTAGGACTGCTGAGAAGATTCTGACAAATTTGCTAGTGCTGGACACCAGTTCCTCATTGTAGAGACTTTGACCGTGCAGCAACCAAGAGAATACCAAACCATTTCACTCTACAGAAAATTCCTCCAAGTGCTCCAGATACAGAACAATATTGTGAAGGTACAATTAAATTAGATCATACAATGACCAGTGTACCAAAGAACGAGATTCTGAACTTAATTTTGTTTAATTTCCCTCATTCTCTGGGAACTGCCGTACTTACTACTGATCCTTGGAATCTCAGTAAGGCCAAGAAAAATGAGATCACACATATAATCTTCGATTCCTAAAATACCAATAAAAGAAACAAGTTAAGCCCAAGTCCATGCAGCTAGAAATTCAAACCAATCATATTCGACATATTCCGTCAAGTAGCTACTTAAGTTACTGCGCATCATCCATGCGAAAATTAGAAAATGAAAACAAAAACAAGAACAGAGGCGCGAATGGCATAATAATAACAAACAGTGAGAAATAACAGATCATTCAAAATAGATGCCCCTTCCGACGTCTCTCATGTAGAGCAAGTCAATTAATACGCAAGCAAGCGTGTCCACGAGCACAGGTCTGTGCCGTATTGATTTTAGAGCCATGCTAAATCGAGTGGTACACTTAACCCTATAACGTCCTTTAAACCGGATATACGGTACCAACCAATGCTATTGCCACGACCAATCCGAATTTGATTTGAGTAGTTTAGGGTTAAGTCTTAGGCCAGAGAGATGCTTGTTAAGCACTGCACAGGTAGAACTCGTAGTGCGCTGGTCCGTAGTTTGTCAATGATACAAAGAATAAGACACCCGCGTAACAAAAAAACAGCAAGTAAAACGACGGGAATGCTTGCAATGTGAAAATTTCTAACTACGCAAAAACTGACCCAAGACGCGAGCCTGTCTGACTGATTGATCACCAATTAATATTTGAAAATATATTAACACACAACAATGACAAAAGGCACAAATATGTATGTAAAATTTAGTTTCTGTACTGCACAACAATATCTCCTCGTAGTGCAACTGTGCAGGGACAACATTCGGTTTTCTGATATTTGTACTAGCAATTTGCATAAATACCTATTCATGTGCTTAACATGATGACATGTCATAGCAGAAACCCATCATCGAGGTAAAAACACTAACATGCAATACTCTGAGGCATGTACTGCACAGTAGTTCTTATTTCAATGCAATCGTCCAGGGACACAAGTCTGTCTCGTATTGATTTTGCAGCAATGATAAATGGGGTGCTGCATCCTGGTGACACAAGAACACAAGCCTGTCTGTCACTGGGGGTCGCGCACCCTCCAGGTCTGTCATCCCCTTCTTTCCTTCATTTAATGGTGTGGAAAGTTGTAGATTAGTTAGCACTTTTGTGAGTTCACAGACACTCTCCAGCACGTCGGGAACCTTTGTGTGCATCAAAGTGAAGACTTTAACTGCGGAGCTCTCTCGCAACACTGCAGCCTTACGGCCAAGATCAATTACAAATGGACGAGTTCACTACAGAGTTGAAGCTCTAAAGTACAAATAAATTACATACAAATGAACGAGATTCAAGCAGCCATTGGATTACGGTAAAGATAATTCAATACTTGATGAGATCATGTGCTACGTTAGAGCTTTACACCAGCGAGTACATTTCAAATGGATGAGATTATATGCAAGGTTACAGTATACACGGAATGTTCCAACTTTACGACAAAGGTAAGTTACAAGTGGATGACATAGCATGCAAAGTTGCAACTCTTATGTACAGCAAGGATAAATTATTTACAAAGGATAAGATCCCACGCAAGTTATCGCTTGGCAGCGATGATAGATTACAATTTGATGAGATCACATGCAAAGTTGTAGCTTTAGAACAAAAACAAGTTACAATTATAGGCTTAAGTGAAATACATGAGATCAGATGCAAGGTCCAGCTGAATAAACGAGACTGCATGAAGCATTGCACTATTTACGGAAAAAAGATACTTTACAAACTACCAACTGCCAAACTTGTACGATTACCTACATGAACTACAAATAGCTGATGCGCCAATTTAACTCATCGACAAGGCAAATTTCAATTTTTGTCATAAAATCCACAATAAGCTAGTATCAGCATTAATACCTTTAGTATAGGTGCCGTACATCTACATGAGGTAACTAACAATTGTTGTTCTATATATGAGCATCCAAAACTACGGAACAAAATTTGAAAACTTAATATCTTTTGATTTATCAACAGTGCAAGCATCAAATTCAAACATTAAGTAGCCCTTAACATTAGTAATAACTTACCACATTTTAATAAGAATTGAGGGATAAGAAAAAAGTTATAGCAAGGTGAAATTATACCGTACTAACTTTTAAAATGTCAAAAATTGAGGGACAGCATGCAGGTAAATTTTAAAGATTCTCAGCCTAATAAGAAGGAACACACAATACTTAATATTCAGTTTTAATAGTTCTCGATAACAGCTGCACGTCTTCGAATGCACGAACGATTAAGTTTCTGATAATCCTGCACAGTTATTTTTGCCCGTCCCCCCACAGTATATATGATCCGCAAATTTTCACTGTTAGTATCACTTCTAGCTAGAACCCTTACTCCTAAAGCTATCCAAAAATTCTCTATTGGATAGAGGTCGGGATATTGCGCTTGCCAATCCATAATCTCAAAATCGAACAGACGATGAATTCATTGAGGTATGTATCATTACTGCCTTTGCTTTATGACAGGGTGCATTATCTTACATGATTAGATTAGATTAGATAGGCGGCAGTAGACGAACCAAGAGGCCCATTCCCAAAGAGACACCGGGACTAACACCCCGGCTTCTTTGAGCTATTGCGAAAATGGCTTTCTCAATTCTCGGCTTTTGAATATTAGGTACAACACGTTCTACAACGATGTTCATATAGCCGCCATGTTTTACAGTCTTTTACTGCATTTTGCATTGTATTCTTCACCTTCAAGTCTCGCAACATATAGTTTTCCCATCATCTAAAGATGAAGATTAATTCTCATATGTTCAAATTAGTTTACATGTTCGTTGACAAACACTGACCTTTTTTTTCTTATTCTTGACGCTAACCAGTTTCTTCTGAGGGATTAAAGTAAATAAGCCAAGTTCCTGCAGCCGTCTCGAAACAGTTTGTCTGGATACACTGCATATGGAGCATTATTCATTGTTGTTTTTATCCCTGTTAAAGTCATGAAACGATCCTTCAGTGCCATACGCTACATGATGCAATCTTCTCTTTTGGCACGTTGAACAGGGCCTGTCGGCTTTATATGCACTTACTATGCGTCCCGTATCATTTTACCACTCAACTATAAAGGTACCTTCCCAATAAACAACACACCGTCTCTGAAGTCTCTCTAATGGTAGAATTTTTCTAGTCTTTGTACAATTTGATAACGGTTTTTCCCAGAGAATGATCAACCTTTTGACATTTAGCCACTGTGCTACTGTTGCAATGTATACAATGACCTTTTAATCATTTTTTCCTCAAAGGTAATTAGAGAAACTTGGTTTAACGGTACTGTTAACAGGATTTTTCCTCCTTTTGTCCCTTAACTTTGGACATTTCAAAAATTATAATTGATTTCATTTGACTATAACGTGTTTCCTATCCCTCAATTCTTTTTCAAATTTTAGTAAGTTATTACTAGTGATTAGAGCTACCGTATTTAGGTTAGAATTTCATGTTTGCACCGTTGATAAGTCAAAAGACCAAAGTTTTCAAGTCCTGTCCCTTACTTTTGGACGCAACTATAGCTACAGTGCCATGCTACTCTACGCTCTACTCTCTTAGCATGATCAAAACTAAAAATAAAACTATAATATCTAGGTACCGTACATCAGTTACAATAAAACTAAATTTTTTAGGTTTCAATGGTTATGGGTTGGAGAACCATTGCGTTAGCTTTGTTTACTAATACAGTACACAGCAGTGGAGAGCACACCTACTTCTCCGTTCTTCAAAACAAGAAATATCTAGTCGGAAAACAAAACAATTTTTAAAAATTGTACCAATAGAATGTCTGCGCGCCTTCCAAGACAGCACAGTGCGGCCAAATTTTTGTACATTAAAGATGTCGAAGTTCCCCTACTAAAGGCGTTAGGAACTCGCAGGTGTGAGATGGAGAGCTAAAGAGAGAGCTGCACGAACAGAAACCTCAACAGAAAATGAGTGCTGAAGTTTGGGAGGAAATCTCATATCGAAGCTAACCGGATTACTCAGCAACTTACAGGATCAGAGGAAGCGAAGCGACCTTCTAGCCGGTCGCTGTCTGTGCGGGATCTGAGTGCGCAGTAACGAGGATATACGCACGGGAGCATGTGTGGAGACTGGTGTTGTATACGCAAGCCGGGGACTACACTTTTTGGTGTGTGAACGTTAGTAACGAGGATATACACGCGCCATTGGGAAGGATCCTGTGGACTCTTAACGTAAGTGAACAAAACTAGTTGAACTACTAAGCTCGAATAAAAATCCGCCCTCTCCGCACTGGCGTCAAACTCACCACGCTGTGTACGTTCATTACTGCGCGTGGGCTCAAGTAAGATTTCTTGCCGAGTCACAACCACCAGAAGCAATACGATAAGCACTCCTAACCTAACGTAGCCTAACCTAACCTTACCTTATCTGCGATAAAGCGAGTAGCACAGCACACAAACTTGAACGCCGCCCGCCCGCACACCGATGCACGTACACAGAATATTCGCAAACGTACATAGTGCGTGGCGAGTTTGACGTTCATGCGCCTCCCCCCCCCCCCAATCTCCCCAATTCAAAATCAAAATACCAAAATTTCCTAAGAGAAGATCAGGGCCCAAAATTTTCCACGTAAAGTACCTCTAAATTTTTCAAGTAGATGTACTCGCAGCCCGAAAGATCAGGTACTCAAAACTGCTCTGGAGTGGCGAATCTGAACATGTAAGAATAGGATGGGCTAGGATAGGTTAGGTTATATTACGGCAGGCTAGGTTAGGTCAACTTAAATTACCGTACGTTACGATAAGTTGAGTGAGGTTAGAGGAAAATCTGCCACACCACTTTTCCCATACTGAAAATTGCAACGCTACCTACAGAATTTTCCAAAAGAAAAACAAGACTTTTAAAGTCTAATGATGATGGCGCAACTTCAGAAGTTTAGTCACGATAGCGCAACTCCAAATTTTTCAAAAGAAAATTGCAACCCGTCATATTTTCCCAGTGAAGAACAGGCATTCAAATGAAGATCGCAGCCGCCAAAAAATTCCATGTAAACATCAGAACCACCCCCCCCCCTCCCCCTGCTCTGGAGTGGCGGACCTCCCATAAAACTGTTAAACAGCTAAATATGTGAACGCGCACTGCCGAGTATATACAAGGTATTTGCGTCATGCCACGTCATCTCTGCCCTCAGCATATCTTAGGCTGCTGGTTTCCAAGGGCTTAGCTGCAACAAAATTATCAGTATAGATTACTGATAAGAAAAGAGCATCATGCCACAAAGCGTTACTTGCACTAAGGATTTTAAAACGCTCAACTGTAACCAAATTGTCAGCATACCTACCTAAATTATTGATTACACAACAGTTCGTGCCACGCCATATCATGTTTCTTCTCACCGTTACCACAGCCATACAGTACTTGCGCTAATTCTCTCTTGACACTCAATTGAAACGAATGGCCCATGCTGGTAGTGCCACCTCGAACGCGGCATATCTGCGGCTTACGCCCGAGGGATGTACGCAGTGAGTTGCGATTGTTATGGAATTCTTGCACAGCGTGATGCGAGTGGCTGCAGAGCCGCTAGCGTGTACTTTTGTAGATATGCTGTAGATGAAACGCAACTCCTGCTCTGCAGTCATTTTGAAACTCGCTGCCTTAAATGAATACATGTAGCTAAGTAATAGATATATTGCACGCACGGTTTCCAAGCGCAATCAGCACTACTGCATACTACGGAATAGCTTAAAATATACTGCTAATTTCTTGTTTGATATCTAATTAATCACTAGATACAGGCTAACTTCCAGGAGAACACAAATATTCACTACTTCAACTTGAAAGTGACCCATATATGTACATTGTATAAATCTCGCAGTGTGCTTTAAAAGTCAAATCTGTGAAAGAAACTGATGCACTCATCAGAGCAGTTTGTACTGCTGTGCAGAGGGCCACAGCGAAACAACCAGGAAACTTAAAACACTTACGTTTTTACCTAGAAAAGAAACAAAAATTGTAACACATTTCAGCCACGCTACATCAGTACACTTGTAAGTTGCCTAACATTCATCGCAGTGCAGCGTAAACACGTGAGTGATACTTTCAAATGTTTTAATATATACTATAACGGGTACGCTAGCGTCGTATCTACAAGCCATTTTTCTTCGCCTATTCTACTCAACAAAAACTTGAAATTCCACAGAAGCAAAAGCGGCGGCTCGGGGCTCTGAGAGTACAGTAGGTACTGGTACTGCACAGGTCCTGTAGCTAGGAGGATATGTGTTAACTACAGTACTATATAATGAACTGGACGACGGTTACTGACCTCTTCCATAAAATAGTTATGAAAGAATCATATGAGCCTAGCCTGGAACGTAACAGTAACTCCGCTTTAGCAGCTACAATCCACCACAGAATGCATGGCCGAAACCAGGCCGTCTGACTTTCACTGGCTGCGGAAGCACTGAGGGCGCAGGTAATTTTCCGATCCATCGCTGCAATATTTCTATATTAACATCAAAGCTTGGAGCGATGAATCCCTTGTTCAGCAACGCGCCAGTCAATAGAAGCAAAGGACGACGAAGAAACATTCGACTCTCGCCAGACGCTGCAGAGAAAAACATCATCCGAATACGAATCTGTTCATTTCCTTGAGCCATTCGCTTGACTTTTTCCGCGGGCTGATTCCTTTTGTTTCCAGGGTCCGCAAGAAGAAAGATTGGAGCCAGTGTCCACAAAAAGAGAGAACATTTCCATTTTTATAAAACTGAGAACATTTCGATGGAAGTTGAACGCAGTTTAATGTTTTCCAAGGCGATGGTTTTCTCAGGGAGAGAAAAACTGATTGATTGATCACTTTCTATAAAATTGGATGACAATATCCTGAGGAGCTTTTGTCGGTGCTAGCGGAGGGAAGGGACACAAGTTGGCGAAAAAATGCCATTTTATTTTGAGACCAGCCGAAAACATGAACATGAGGGCGTGCGGAGGAAGGTAGAACAAAATCCAATGATATAATTCTGAAACAAAGGCGAGAATAAAATATGGTGGAATTCAAGGACAAACGCAATATAGAAATTGAAATGAGAATGAATTTCAACACAGAGATTTTTTTAAGGACAATCGAGTCGTCGGATTCAAGAATCGTGGGAGGAAAAAAAGAAAGAAGAAGATTAAGTTGGAGTTTTAACTGGAGTGCATTAGGACAACCATAGAAATTTTCTTTTTTTAATAGAAGCCTTGCTATTCGTAAAAACATTAAGAATTATACAACTGGCCATTTAAAGCTTCTGAAGATTTTGGTATTTAAACATAGGCGTGTAATAACTGTTCACTTTAAACCGTTAAGATGCAACTCGAGTAGGTACCGGTACCGTATTCGTCTAGCAGTAGTCTAGTGTGTGCAGGTCATATTCCTACGTAATTGAACATATAAAACAGAGATCCATCCCTTAAGGGGTTGAATTACCAGAATCAAGCCATGTGGAACAACGACACAAACGGGTTAGAAAAAAAAATTAGTCGAAAGAGAGGCAGATCTTCAAGTACATTTAAATTCACCTAAAATCCTGCAAATGTAAATCATTGTCAAGTGTACGAGTTCTCCGCAAGGGCTAATGCGCTACCTACTTTTAGTATAATTTGAATATCTTGTATGTGACACCCAATGGAATGGCATCGGGCACAAAACTAGTCACAGATATTCGCTTGTTTACAATTTTCAGTGCGTTTTATTTGCATCAGTATGTCCAGTGCTAATTGCTTCGCGCTTAGATGAAGGAAAATGAACACTTTGTTCATAGGCCTACTTCTACCCAAGAGCAGCAAATCTTTGCACACTGACATAACCCAAGAAGCTGAAGTCAATGTCATTTTGTTGCTAGCATTGGCTATAGGGACAAAATTCCCGCCAGAGATACGACGTACAACTGTCACTTTAGCTGACAATTTACGTTGAAGGGCCGCGGTTCGGTAACGGCGCTCAAGGCAACCGGGAACGTCTGGAACTCCCTTAGCGGACGAAGCTCGATGACAAAAAATTAAGTGCCCAACATTTATAAGCTCTCAGGAAACACGACCATAATTTTTCTTCTAAGACAAAAAATGCGTCTAATGAATATTATTAAGGAAGTCATTTGCATTACATTCACCTAAATCTGAGATCTCCAGCAGCACTTCTTTATTCCCGTCCTGTTGAATTTTACATGGGTGTGGGATTTCATGAGTGGGGAAATAAGCTACTTCTAATTAATTCGGGGAATAAAAATCAACACGAGGCAAATTATAACCCTTGGAATACAGGGCCTCGTAGAAAAAAAATTGCACAGCGTAATTTCAACTAGTGCAAGAATTTTTGTTAGAATGATAACTGCATGTGGTACAATTTTCGCGCTGCAGCACTAACAATTTTTTGAGCTTACAGACAACAAACGCCATCAGCACACAGTGATGATCATAACCGGAACCTGTCATCAAATCTCGTCCAAAAATATGTAATGATCTTGTTCCAAAATGAATGTGATCTTATTTCAAAGCTGCGACGATCTTGTTCAAAACTTGTGATCAATGTCTTATTCGGAAACTGTTGTGATCGAGTCCTAAAGTCGCTGTGTTCTTGGTCGAAACTAAGATGATCCTTTCCGAAAATTTCGATGAACTTGTCTAACATGTAAAAAAAATTGAATGATATCGTTTAAATATTGGGATTATCTTTTTCACATACCTACGGTACAGTAATAATCTTTACCAAAACTGTGATGACCTTTTTTAAACTGCGATGACCTTTTCCAAAACTGTGATGACCTGATCCAAAAACTGCGACAACCTTATTCAAAATCTATATTTTTTCTGCCCAGGTCCTTCTGGGAAGCATCTTCTCCAAACACGGATTAACACACCTAACCAAATAAGCACCCAATACAGAATACGGTAGCTACCTACTTAATAATACCGCGTGACAAAAATACTGTCAATAATTAATTTTTTTCATAAAATCAACTATAGGAAGTACTGAGAGAAATGTGAAGATCAACTGCTTATTATCTACAGAAGTTTAATGAGGTGGCACTGCAGCAGAACCAAATACTGTAGGCAGTACCGTGGGACAGTTTGGAGATCGACAACCAACACGCACTTCCAGGAATAGCAATTACGCCGCCGTACCAGAAGCCCAATGACAATAAGCTTTTCGTATAAAGGCAGGTAGAGGTAAAAGAAATACTTCAATACCTAAGGGAAAACTTGACTGCTGACGCAACTAATGGGAATTTTTTTTGTTTCTGTAACGATGGTACGTCGCTATAGAAGATAACAAGTGACAAGGTTTATTATAAAGTGGTATAGCCTCCGTGTACACAACTAAGAGGATCTCACAGAGGAAGAAAGTAGGGATATACAGTAGGGTGGAGCGAAAAAGGGGGGTTTTGCAACTTTTTTGAAATGTAACTTCCAATAGAGATATTATGTTGCCAAAGTGCCTCAAAACAATCATGATAAAATTATAGAAGTGTAGATGAATATTTTGAGGTGCCCCATGAATATTAAATTTTGTAAAATTTCTAAAATGCAATTA
>LQNS02278083.1:10754963-10766835 GCA_001587735.2 Parhyale hawaiensis | reverse complement strand
CAGTCTTGGGGCACCTCAAGATGCTAGATTTTTGGAAAACCCTTTTAACATAATCAATCCTATACAACATGGCAACAAAATCACACCATTGGAAAAAATATTTCGAAAGTTTGTTTTTTCGCTCCACCATAATATACAGTATGTCGTTAGAAGTGTGGAAAGGGAAGAACAGAAAACGTAACATCAGTAGACGTGTGAAAACGTAAGGAAGCAAATTAGGCACGAAAGAAACAACGTCCCGAAGGCCTAGCTAATGCATGGCAATGGTAACCAACACGAACTCCCTGGGGTCGCTGATTAGAGGCTCGCAGCATAGGTATGCTACAAGTTCACGTGAGCAATCAAAGCGCTACTGGTAAGTAGGTATATGGTGATGTCATTGCTTGTGACGTCACTTGAGTAAAGTCGAATTAGAAGACATTTACAATATGTTGAGCTCTTCATCTCTTATCACGATAAGCTACTTTATATCAGTGTAGGCTCTTTCTGTTATACTGTACAATAGAAGAAAGAACCTTGCAGTGAAACAGCACAGGCTGGGTGAGGTAGGATTAAGCGTAGCCTAATCCTCATGCAGATGAAACTGTTAACTCTATAACTTTTATATTTTGCAGTTCGTCAATGAACGTCTGCTAAAAGACATGCACATGTGGATACTGCCAATTTGTTGATTGGGCAACACGTCTCAAGTTACTGCATGTTGCAGGCAGCACATATAAAACGCTACATCGTCATTACAGCAGGTCAGAGATTACATCACAGTATCGTCCATGTCAATGCTCATGGTATATAGCGAACAAAACGTGAAGAATTATCATGGAAACATTTTCTTCGCAGCCAACTAAATGACTCCACTTATGCCGGCGAAGGCCACCAGGGCATAAGATTAATATTCAATGAAAGGTACAGATCTGCTTCTAATGGATGAGAGCACGCATCACTTGCTTAATGCGTTCAAAATTAATCCTTGGCGCTCAGTTAATTACTTATTTTCTGTCGATACTCTATTATTAGGCGGAAACAGAATATTATGCAGCCCAAGTCGTACTGTTTTACCGGCTTCACGAGCAAAATCCTGGAATTAAAATATTTATAAAATAGAAAACAAACCTTCACCATGGTAAAAGGAAATTTTATCTCTCAGTCGATTTAAATGTATGTAGTTTTATCTCCAATGTTCCTACCAAAGCGTAGTTTCGGTAAACGTGTGACAAGAGTGTGAAAATGGCAAGCAAAGTACCGGTACGAGGATTCATCACCAGAAATTTTTAATGCAAGTCCAAGGCGTAAGTGCGGCCACACTTATAATTTGCTATTCAATTCTGGTTGCCACATCTATGTAAAGATATCAATAACATGGAAAGAGTTCAACGCATAGCAACGAAATTGATAGCTCAGGTGAGAAACAAGCGGTATGAATGTCACCTAAAAGAACTTAGTCTGATCTCTCTCGAGCAAAGACAATTCTGAGGGCAGCTATTAGAAAAATTCAAGTATTTAAAATGCTTTCAACAACGTACATACAACAGGACTCTCTGAAAAAGACCATAATGATAGCTTGCGAAACAACGGTCAAGAACCCAAGCATAAAGCTCGAAGAACAACCTTAAGTCAGCAGTTCTTTCCGTATTTCATAGTCAGCATTTGGAATAGACTCCCTTCCGACGTTGGTGGTGCGGAGTCAGACAATGCGTTTAAAAATCGTCTTGACATACCTACATTGGGAAAGACATCCTCCACAGCTAAGAACTCCTCCTCCAGGAGTCGCAAGCTCTTAATAGCCAGAGCTTCCGAGGCCACCGTAATCAGTCTTCTTTTCTCTTCCACTCCAACGACACAGTATAACATTCTTAAGCTCCGCATATCAGCAGCTATTGATCGTGCTTGCGTGCATTCATGATTGTCTCTTCGGCTGAGATTCTTGCCGCCTCCCCCCCTTCTTTTTTCCACAGTCCTCTATATCCTACTAACATAATGGCAATAGCTCATAGAGGGCCGAGTCGTAAGTTCCGGTGTCTCATGGGGAATGGGCCTATTTGTTCGTCTACTGCCGCCTATCTATTCTACCGTACTAAGCTTATAATAAGCTCCCCGGACAAAAAGTTAGTTACCCGTTACTAATAAGGTGTATGACCTTCACGAATACGTATAATAGCAGCAATTCTGGAATTCATAGATGCTACAAGATTTCTAATGTCCACTTGATCCATTTTGAACCAATCTTGCATCAATCGATTCCTTAAATCAGCCAAAGTACGTGGAGGAACTTTTAGGCGCCTAACTTGTCGTTCAAGATGATCACATACATAAATTCTCGGCGGGTTCATGTCTGGAGACTTAGCCGGCCATTCTAGGTGCCTTACATAGCCAGAATTTTTTTCAAGCCAATGCATGACCGATCTAGCCCGATGTATACGGCAGTTAACATGATGGGCTTGGCAAACTAGCAGTTCGATCCTCATGCAGATACTGTGCAAATGGCACGACTTGGTCATTAAACAAATCAATGTAATCGTCCTGATTCAGTTTGATGGTTATTTTAACCGGAGGGCCCACTTCCGAGTAATTAAAACAGCCCCAGAACATGACAGACCCACCTCCTGCTTGTACACGTTGAGAAATGCGGCGGCGGTCCCTATCAGTTCGCAATTTTTTTGAGACTGCAAAAATAATAAGGCGCAATTACAGATAGCATTGCCCTTTGTACTCTATTGTTTCCATTGTTTGAAGACTCGCAAAACAGTGCGGCATGAAACACCAGCAAACTCCGCTACCTACTTCCTTTACTCGATGTTCCTTAGAGCGACAAAAAAGAATACCTAACTCCTTTTTGCCACCAATCCGTGACTTCTTGCTTTCTTCCCGTCGGTCTAGAGTAGATCAGGAACACGTCTATGCCCGGGCAGTTGTGAATGAAGACTGGTGCCAGCACAGTGCTTCCCCATAACTTAAATTTCTATGAGATTCAAATTTTTGTTATTATACGTGCTCGTGGATGTCCTACACATTAATAACAGATGATTATTTTTTAGGGTTGCATGGTCGAAGGTTGTGGGGTCCAATGAATCGAATTCGGGGACTGGCTGGATCGAGGAGTAGCAGTCGGATTTACTTTAGTCCAACCGACTCTGCAGCCCTTGTACGTATAGCATAGGAATAGAAGTTCTAGAAATAAATGACATTAACGCACATCGGCGAGACGTGTAAGGCCAAGTTGCATATTCGTCGTACCTAGTCTACATGTATACCTAGGCAGTGACGCACTATGATATGCGTAAATATACCGTAGTCATATTGCTATCTAAGGAGAATAGACTTTTGAACAATATTTTGTGGCAGTTCTCCTGGACGCTGGAAACTTTTTATGGACGGTTAACCAAGCGCGCAGTTATTTAATTGCCCTCCGGCTCCAGCGGATCAAAGAGAATTTGCGTTTGCTGAACCGGAGAAATGTGACGCGAGACCCGGGCTGTCTGCGCACCCGCTGCCCTAACAGAGCTGCGGAAAAGCTTCCGTCACGGCAGAAGTGCACAAGAAACAGGGCAGGCACCAAATGCTAGAATTGAGTGAAAAAGTTAAACGGTCTAACGGAAAATTCAGTTAAAAAAAAACTTGCAAGTGTCACGATAAAAGATGCATTCGGTTGGTCAGCGACACCAAAACTTTGAGGCTTGACTTATCCGGGACCTCAAGCGAAAGTGTTGGTTTGAAACTCTAAAATTTGTCGCAAATGCTAGAAACAAACAAAGAATTAACCTAATTACGCTAAGCCGGCAAAAATCTCCATTTTATTGGGCAAAGAAAGTTTTTGGAAGTCATAAGAATAAAGGATTAAGGGCCAAAGCCGGGAACTTGTCTCAACGAGTAGAAGCCAGGGCACCTGTCTTAAGTTCCGAACAAGTCAAGCCTCGCATTCCTAATGTCGCTCGCGAATCGAACGCGCACTTGGGCTGTGTTTCTGCGACTCCAGAAGTATGAAAACTAACTAGTGGCCCGAGCCGTCATTATAAATGACGGCAGAAAATTAGTAGGTACCTACCTCCTGTGCTTTTAGCTCTTCAGAGGGCTTCTCAATTGAAAATTCAGCATTCTGCCTGAAAAAAAAAGTTGTAAATATATTATATGGTATCTTCAAGTGGTATCTCCCGTAGCACCTTTGAAGCTTGAACATGTCCAAACACGGTCATGCAGGCAAGCTCCCGAGTGCGAGCCCCATAGGAGTGTGTTCCCCGTAGGATGGTATTCATGTAATACCGTCTTCAGCACTTAAATTTCTTCCCATCGTATTCCTATAGAGCATGCACCGTAGTGTCCCCCGTAAGATTTTATTCTTACAATCCCGTCTTCACTACTCGAATTTTTTCTATCTTCTTCCCATACTGCGTGACAGGAAAGATAAAAGCATATTTATAAATAAACACACGACGGGAAAAATTATATAGAACTGACATCCACTTGCATGATCCTTCTACGTTTAAAATACGCACCAGGTTCTGTCTATGCACTTCAGACGTGTGAGACAAGCTCTAGTCACGCCATGGAAAGATGAAACTTTCGCTTAAAGAAATTTCATTCAATTATTTAACATAAGTAAACAAAGAAGAACGGAACATGACATTTCGTCATAAACTTCATGAAACAACCCCTTTAACTAAAGCAGCGATATGAGTAGAGTAAAAGCATTTTCTCCCACGTCCCAGTTGTGCATACAAAGGTAGAAGAGTCAACTTCACTTCTAAAGAAACACATGTTTTAGGAGTTTGCAAAAGACCATGACGTCAAGGTTTAAGTAAAAATTAACTCGAAAACACCTTTTGAATCGCATCAATATAACAAGCCGATTCCAGTAAAGCGCCGATTTTTTTTAGAAGAAAAGGAGGAACAGGAACGTTTCTTAATGTACGTCCCAAGTAGTCATGAGGGATGAATCTCTCGGAACTATACCTACAGTACACTGAGAACGGAGCTGTTGTGAAACCAGCATACTTACCGCGTATGCAGGGACAGAAACTCCTTCTGAAATTTGTATGTAGAGGTACAGTAAGGGCACACGAAATGTGCAGGTAGGTATATCCGTCAGCACAGAGAGCGGCGTGCTGATTTCGAGACTGACAACACTTTTCCCAGGGCACTTTTTCGTCTGGCAAGTTTTTAATGAATTTGCTATTCGAGCCAACAAAAGATTCTTCTTGGTAAAAAGCCAGTCAAAAAGAGGCAGGAGAGTGAGGAGCGACAGCTGCTGCAAAGAAGAGAGAAGCCAAACATCCAAGAAACTTGGACAAGTTTGAGAGTCTGGCAAAGATAAGGACAACTTTCCTCCACGTGGGGCTCGGTAAATAGAAGAACAAAAATGCAGTCTTTTACTGCGGTAGCGACTATTCAAAACCAACAAGTTCAAATATTAAATTTGGCAAGTAGTTTTGTTCAGTTTTCACCAATGAATTGCGATATACGGTAGATATTTCTGAGCATCACATCATTTATTGTGCTTGCCTTTACGGAACACTTCCATTCATGTAGCCTATGCATCACAGCAGGTAGGTAGCTATATAATACGTGCATTCCCTACACGTATGCCCTTCCATATGTTACTGTTCTAGGGACTAGAGCTACCCATAAGTACCTACGGCCAGCAACCTTCTAGTCAAATTTAAAAGAAAGAGCTGATAATTACACAATCTCTATTGTGTTCTTATAATTAGTTCAAGTCTCAAGAAGCGGCGCGCGGCGATTCAGCAGAGAAAAAGATATATAGCCTGTCAACAAATAAAGGAGACCCAGTCATGAAGACTCATCATGGTTGGACGCAAGTCCAGGAAGACTGGAATGTCAGGACGTCACACGAAGAAATATGTTCAGAAATCCTATATGGTGTTCGACTGCTTACACTGGTGAATATAAGGACTGCAGTGTATCAAGGCTCAATAAATTGTAAAGTTCACAATAAACCAGCGAAGAGCATAACCTTGAGAGGACCATATGACTGCAAAGAAAAGCTCATAGAGCGTCTGCGTTACATGAACTTTATTCTCTGCTGCCCGACCAAGAACATGGGATAGTTAAGTAGGTACCTACCTATCGCTATGAGTAGGGAGTTTTACGACGAATTGCACTGTTTCTGGCAGCGGCTCCACGTTCACCCAATTCCGGTTTTCCTGGGCTCCGCCCACATGCTATGGCGCTCCCACTTTGTCCCTGCCGTTAGACCGTGCCTGAAGGCCTGTTGTAATCAAAATTCTCCCGTGTTACGCGGTGTAAGACTGTTACACGTCCAGTGTTACTTTAAACGGATGTGAATGAGACAGGATTCTAAAAGTCTATGCAGATAATTCTTCCATGAGAAATTATTGGATTACGCCTATGGTAGATTTTTTCTCTATAGACCTTAAATTAATAGACCGACGGCGAGATATCTCAAGAAGTAAACAAAGCGATCGGCACCAGCAAACGCTATCGAAATATCTTATCACTCAGTTAAAAATAAAAAAAAAGATTCAGCTTTGTTTCAAATTTATATAAACTAGAAACAAAATTATAATACCTGTGCTGCATATTTACGAAAAACTACAACTTCAAAAGCCACAAAACGTAAATATAGGCTCTATTATTCAATTCATACGTGGCGCGATCTGGTAACTGCGCGGTGTTACACCGCTCGCAACCCACCGTTTTCGCGGGGAAGCGAACTCTGGTAACAACGGGTAACTCTGGCGTGTGTCATAACCTCATTGACGGAAGATGGTTCAATGCAGCACGCTTTTTAGATGCAGAGTTGCACTCGAGGTAATACTGGGTTACTCCGGGTTACCCTGCGCGCTGATTACAACAAGCGGTAGGCACAGGTAATACCAAACCGGTTGCGGCACACGCACCGCTGCTGGAAACGGTGCAATTCGTCGTAGAACTCCTTACTGCTGCATTAAAACAAACATTCACTACGTAACAGTTCCAACAACAACAATTAGCATGCGTTGGAGAAAGTCAACAGATCGTGAAACAATGTCTTCGCGCAAAATTCATACGATCCAGTAAGCAACAGAGTAAAGAGTAACTACTGTAAATAAATAAAATGAATTCCATTCAATATGCAACTCCGCTCACAAGAACTTGGGGGTAGGCCCTATCAAATGTGTCACGTGTGTCAAGTACCTACTAATATGAGATAAATTACGGCACGATCCAACCAGCAGCATGAACCGAAAAGCATCCATGAGTAATCAACACTGTGAAGTTTATCCCAGTAAGAACATCGGAACCGTTTTCAAATTGGCACAAGATAGAAAATAATCGCGCACACAAGCCGCAAGAAGTCGATTAGGCTCCGAAAAAGGCAGTACTAAATCGAAACGATTCGTGAAACAAGTGTTGTTCCAAAACCAGTAGGTATACTTTTCTGTGCCAATACAAGCATCAGTCGTTGATGCACGGGAAATGCATAGGGTACCTATAAACTGGAGTACCACCGATCTGACAAAGGAATCGAAGAGCATCAATGTGAAACACGCAACATAAACAGAAGTATCAGCCATAAAGTGAAGAGTATTGTTGTGATGCACGTAACATTATCTGCACTGCCACTCAGCTATCAAAGTGAGCCGAAGAATATACCAATGTTTGACGCGTAACGTAATCTGCAATACCACCCAGTTAGCAAAAAAAAAAAAAACTGACAAGCATTAACGTGAAGCACGTAGGTAACATAATCTGCAGATACCACGAAACTAGTAAAATGAACCGACGAGTATTAATGTGCAATACGTATCGGTAACATAAACAGTTCTGACACCCAGATAAAACAATGAACTGAATAGGCTACGAGTCTCAACGCGAAATATTTCAGTAGAATGAACTTCATTACTATCCACGGTGACACAGAGTTTGGAGAGTGTCAGATGATCCTCAGATAAAGAGGACATCGGGAAGGCAGAGACAGGGAGACACGGAAGGGGCGAGTGTCAGGGGGAAGGGACACCAGCGGTAGAGCAGAAGCCGGTCGTGTCCCGTACCAAATGACTAATTGCATCTCAAGGGAAGACAGGGAGAGTCCCACAAACCAGGATGGCAGGGTGATAAGAAGCAGGTATTACAGAGGGAGAGGATATAGCACCCGACCTAATGAAAACTGAACGCGCACGTCACGGCTCCAATATCGTAGAATGAAGGCAACATTATGTTCCTTCCTTCGTACGAGTCAGAGACATCTTCTCCGCAGGCAGCTCTCGGGTCTTTCGAAAGACAATTGACGGGCCGACTGGAAGGGGATATGGAACAGTTTAAACTGCAGTAGCTATAATATAGAGGAAGTATTTGAAGCGTCATATGAATTTTGGATAACAGCTCAACTGTTCAAGGGCTTTTATTCTCGCAGTGGAATATCTTCCTTAGAAGTCACACCACCTTACAAATGCCAAAACCAAAAAGTACGTTGGCGACCCCAATCTCGGACCAACGATACTTACGATCATTGTATAGATACCGAATTCTATCAAATTTTATTACTATTATCCGTCACACAAATTTCTCAAGTATTTATATACCAAATAGCAGTATCCAGCGAACATGTTCGGCGTTATCGAAGGATACTTACAGGCAACAGAACCTTCTATCTTAGTGAAGTTTTCTCTTACAATAGCAGAAACAGCTGAAGCTGCAACCTTCTCCAGTTTGCGCACTTGAGACACAATTATTTTACGCAATCATAAGCGTGAGTCCGTCAATTAGTTAGTTGTAACACGGTCGGCACAGTATATTCCTATAGGTATATATAATTAACGTCATTTAAAAATCGGGTGCATATTCATCTCTTTGCTTACTTATATACCTATCTACCCATTTTCTGCCGCCTTGAAACATTTACATAAGCTCTACTTATACCAGTATAATACCTCTCTATCTTGGATACCTACTACTATGGCACGGTGCACTTATTGCCCACATTTACAAGCCAACGTGATGGATTGAAACTTATTATTACGTTAAATTTTGGCAGCACGGGAAAATTTTGGTAACGCGCTGCGCTGCCGAGATAGAATTGGCTGCAGTCACCTAATAACATGCATGAATTGGATAATCAAGTTAGCAGGAACAATTCAGCCTTCAGAGCAGAATCACAACGGCAAGCATAAGTAAGGAAGATCTGTCAACGTAATTTCTTGGCATTCATGTTTGACGGCCTCGTACACAAGAATAATTTCGGTAATAAATGACAGTATCTGAAAAAAGGTGCAAGTAGTAGTACCTATTCTCCTGGATTAACCACCGCTATCCCCAAGCTACAAAACAATAGAATATGAGAACCTCTACGTACGTTGCAAAGAGAAGAACTACAACAGTGGAAAATATCAGATTACGAGCAGCTCTAGCCGTAAAGAGAAAAAAACATATAGGCTATAGAATATAAAACATCGCTATACGAGAAACCCAACTCGCAATAAGTAAAACAATGAAATATGACTAACCCTAATTACAAAAAAAGGAACAATTGTGCAGCACTAGACCTAGTCACAAAGGACTTACTACGTGAGGTAAAAGACAAAAGTTACTTGCCTCACTTTTCACGCAGATTGCGTAAGCTTAATTACGATTACTATCCATATGGGCAAATGTGTAATTCCTATTACGAGCTCGGACATTTGTTTTTGTCACGGAGCATTATCGCCGTAGTATCTAGGCACCGCAAGCAATTACAAAGTCCCGTTCTGACTGACTAAATTGAATTAATCGATAGCATATCCGTAGTAGGAACCGCGGGCAATAACTACGGTAAAAACCGTTCTGACCCAACAATTATAAAAACCGATATCTATGCAAGGATATTGAGTCGAAACATTAGTCGAGATTCAAACTCCGCCAATGGCCTCGACGCCGGTTGGGCCAACACGATTAAGCTATTTTTCAAAGCCTATTTTGCAGAGTAAAACTTTTTCAATCTAATATGCTAAGTTCTGCCTGCCCATGATTCTTTCCAAGATTACGCAGAGGAATAATGAAAGAAAAACACGGGTGGAGTGTCTATGTAAATGAGGCGCCGGCGTGCGGCTTAAAGCTAAAGATTAATCGGACGGCCCTGAATACTATGAATTATCGCCATTTAAAACTGAAAGACACTGAGTTAATCCCTGTTAGCGAAATTAAAAACGACACTGTACCGTAACCATTCACCTGATTATCTTGATTATCTAAAGCTAAGCTAGAGTGCGTACATTTCAACAATGTTGGTTGGTTTATTATTTGACCTGATAGAACTTTACATAATGATCCGACAGACTGTCTGAATCTTTACATACTGACTTGACACTTGGAAACTTAACATAATACCCAAACACATAGGCTGAAGGTTTATATGTTGACCTAATAGTGAAAAATTTACATAATAAGCAGGCAGTTGGTCTGAATATTGACACTGTAACCTTTAACAGACGAAATGATTAGCCACATTTATATCAGACAGACGGTTTAACTACTAATATTATATCACCTGAAGAATAGAAACTTCGCATTATAATAAAAAATAGAAGATCTAACTGTTAAGATAACCACTCAGTCTCACTCAAAGTCTCTGTTGTAATTGAAGGATTTAAAATACATTACATAGCTACATTTTAATCCACTTCACAAAGCATTCAAGAGTATTCACAAGCAGGTAGCTACACGGCTCAGCTTTAAACATATTCTTCTGGCAAGGTTCTGTTTCCATTACTGATTGATCCCAGCAATTTTTTTTTTACAAAACTCGCCAAATTGTGGCAAGAAGCAAGCAGCAGCAGCTCGCTGTTCACCATCTCACAGTCCTGCCATGGCACCATGTGACTCTAAGATGTTTTCGAAGTTGACTGAAAACTTGCTGGGATCTGTATACAAAATTTTTTGAAGCTGAAGTATAAATGCTTGTGAGTACACGGAGTGCTTTGGCCAGTGGTTGGCACGCCTCCATGCAGAACAGCGTAAACCTTGGGTGCTCTATAGATAAATAATATGTGTACCGTACCTCTATTAACTTTGTATGTGTTAGCTCGTACCAAAAACTTTTGGGACGTCCTCGTACTAATTCAGCAGATATACGAGAGTTTTAAGTATAAATTCAGATCCTAAGCGTCCACATGTGATTTTGCAGGTGCCACACACAGCTCACGTCCCAGAAGTGTGGCAAAACGAGGGCTGCAATAAAATTAAAGTAACGGTGGACTTTTGCAACTCCTAATAAATCACTCACTTACCCAACGGAAAACGAGAACAAGTTGTTCGCTATTGACTGATTTACTTACTCAACTTACATTGACGACCCTTATAAATTTATCAAAAGAAAGATGTCCCTTCGCAGCACTGCAGTGTTAAGTTGCAGCGTATTCCACCCACAGCGGAAAGCCCGTGCAGGTGATGGACTTGACTCACCAACACGTACAGAATAAGGAGATATCGCTGGTATTATATTAGCATACATAAGAGGAAAAGAATGCAATCAAGAAAAAGAAGCAACTGGGAATGCAGCAACGAGACGATAATCAAGGAAGATGTGACGCTACCAGGAGGCGATAAAAATGGAAATGCGACACTATTAAAAAGTGGCAAGGAATATGGAATGCAACAGCAAGGCGACGAAGGAGATGCGACAATAACACGACGACAAAGAATATGCAACATTGTGCAGTTATAAGCCCACTCCACGCTTGCGGAGAAAAGCGTCCACACTGTTACGTTTTCGCAGATCGTTACGAAATTTGCTCGGCATATCACAAGTTTGTATATGTTGCGCGCGTTTGGTGGATTTGCGCGATCGATCGATCGCGCTGCGCGTTAGGTGGATGTTGTAGGTATTAGGCCGTAATTTCGGGTAAGTTGGACTATATTCGGGTTTAATGTCGGGTAGGTTAGG
>LQNS02278083.1:10722712-10735249 GCA_001587735.2 Parhyale hawaiensis | reverse complement strand
CTAAAGCAACACGGACAACGTGCCGCGAAAATTATCGCCTCTGCCATTGCTAATTCACTTTTTTATTAGGAGGCCGAGGGTAACAATAGCGGCCGATAATTGGCTTTCGGCGTTACATTCGCAGCTGGTCGGACTGAGGGGGGCACACAAGCACGCAATCCAACACGGTGCTGGCTGAGGTATACGGTATTTAAGTAAGTGCGGAATAACTTTTATCATGGCTGAGGTATACGGTATTTAAGTAAGTGCGGAATAACTTTTATCATGGCTGAGGTAGGTATACGGTATTCAAGTAAATGCGGAATAACTTTTATCATTCAGAAATTCGGGCGTTTGTATGAGTTTTTCCATAGGCAATATGGTTTGTCATTCGACTACAGGAAGTCTGCCAGCATTTTTTATATAGAACTTTGCATACAAAAAGTCAGCCTTTATAATCTGACAGAAAACATTTCTTTAACTCTCCCTACTGAACTTCAGCTTTCATTTGAGTGCATTGTGTTCTCATAGGAAATATTTCGAATCCTACTTACTGAACTTCGGCGCTTGCACGAGTTTTTATTCATTTATATATAATTATTATCATTTCTTTTAGAAAACCACGAGCTACAGATGAGACTATGATTACGGTACCTCCGCCAAGGAGGTTATGTTTTCGTCGAGTTTGTTGGCTTGTCTTTGCTCTGTCTGTCACTAAGATATCTCAAAAACTTCTGGACGGATTTTCATTAAATTTACACGAGTTGTTAGGTACCTATATTACGAAGAGTAAAAAACCAAATTTTTATGACGATCTGTTCTTCGCTTGTTTGTTTATCCCTGTGTTTGATTTTATGTTTGTTAGCAAAATAACTCAAAATTTTATATAAACCTCTGTAAAATTTACAGGAATTGTTAGAAATGTTATAAGACATAGGCTAAAGAATCAAATTTTGGTGATTGTCGGTTGTTCGATTGTGTGTTTGACTAACTTTGTCAACATATTTGCCAAAAGTATAACTCAAAATATTATGAACTGATTTTCATGAAATATGTAAAAATAATCAGAAATGTTAAAAGACACAGATGACCAAATTATGGTGACCATCGATTAGTCTGTTTATGTGTTAAGACTAATGTTTGTCGAATTGTTCGTCAGAACGTAGCTAACTCATGAACTAACGGACGGATCTTTAGATAATTACGAAACCTTATATTACTATCAGAAGGCCCAAATGACCAGATATTGGTGCTGATAAAGAGCAAATCATAGTTTCTTAATGAATTTGAAATTTTCGTTAACGCTGCTTCGCATGGCGGAGGTATGCGCTCTCGTTATATTTGGATTGTTCAGCAATTTCCACTACGACAAACAAGAGAAACACGAGATAGAAAATTACAAATAATTTATGCTATCTAAATACGAGCTCTGTTTTTAGCTCTTAGCTTTAAACTCATTTTTAAAAAATATTTCCGACTGGAAAAACACCTCGTGCAGAGTCGCCGCATAATGCACAGAGCGTAGCTAGCTTTTCAACTTGATGAAAATTGTCAACGGTGTCGGGAAATAGTACTCGTACAAAAGATGTAGTTACCTAAAATTATCTGTTTGCAATAAAATTACTTAAAAAAAAAACGAACAAGACTACAACTCAAATAGAAGATCGACAGAATAACATTCATACTACGAAACAGCGATGTTTAGGTTAGAATAGATTGTAGGCTGGGTTAGTTACGGTTGTTTTTCCTCGCAAATATGAAAGAAGCTCGCTCGGGTGCTGTAAAGCGCAAGAGTTATAGAAAGTTCACACTAACTACTGTACCTTGACCAATTTTGTTCTTAAAAACAAGGTAACAAAAGAAACTCGTTGCACACTAAAACTGGAATCGTGTATTCACAGAAACCAGATGCGCTGAAAATTTCAAATTTTCATTTTGATGTTCCACGGGTAGTTGTGTACGCAATGAAGTGTACGCAACTAAATTTCATTTTACTAATAAATTTAGAGAAATGGGACAAATTTAAACTGAAGGAAAGACTCTGCTCGCATCATAATGTATGCCTGAGGTCAATAATAGCTACTATAGAAATTAATCAGCAACCTCATAATCATTCAAGTAATTGCTCATTTGTAGCTACCACAACCAATCGAGCAACCTACTCGGGATTTCAGGGGAAAGTAGCGTATCAGGACGCTTTGTATATTAGCGTGACACATCTTTTATTTTAATTACATAATAGAATAATATCACGACATAGCTTAAGAAAGGAGAAAAACTCCGGGAATGCTGCTTTCATTATAAAACAAATGGTTTTATCATGACAACAAACGGTTTCGTTGTGCGGTTACTGTAAGCATACCTTGCGGCCTCACTTTGTAGAAAGTACCTAACATTTAAACAAAGACACATACCTACCTTAAGTTCATAGCGAATTTTTAGTTTTCATCACAGCCCGCCACACTAGTAAGATGCAATGGCGTACTCGACATGTAGATAGGTAGATTAGATTAGATAGGTGGCAGTAGACGAACCAAAAGGCCCATTCCCAAACAGACACCGGGACTTACAAACCGGCCCTCTATGAGCTCTTGCCTAGTTTTAATTGCACATCACTAGAGGTCGAATGAGAGCTGTGGCCTCTTGGACAACACATACAGTACAAACAATTGCTAGGAGACGTAGGTAAATCATAAAACTTACACAGCACAAATTGTGCGGAAATAAATCGGAGACCTCCAGCAAGTCGGTGTATCGACATGACGCTATAGCATTCAAAGCTCGTCTCGCTAATGACGCTATCGTTAACTACCAGCATTAATTTTTAAAATATGAAACAAGCGTAGCCTACATATCGCTTTATTATCCAAATAGGATTGACTTTTCGGTAGGAAGCCATTGTGACAAAAGCCGGGCAGATTCGGTTCAAATTTCAAATTGAAATACAGTATAGGTGACTCATCGTGGCCAGAGAAGATCGTTTCCAACGAACATGTATGAACGCAAACGCTTGTGATAGCAGATTTGCAGTAGCGACAGAAGCTTAATTAACCATCATATCAACAAAATATTTGAGTCTTTACGGCTGTTGTCGCGTTAGTAGTTAACAGATTTTTAAAAAATCAAGCGATCCAGTTACTAAGGACTGGTAACGGGAATTGATAAAAAGACAATAATATTTGTATGAAGACACACAACATTGTGCAACTGGTAAATTTACGTTATCACTTCCACAAACCTAAACTGGTACCGTATTGTGCATCCCAAATTTTGACTCCTTATTTTAATCGATGTATTTTTTTTCTGTGCTGATTCTAAATCTGCAATCGGTTTTTGGCGCTCGGCACTATAAGTCTGATTTTTTTCTCATATAACACCATATATTATTATCGTATGCTGTTACCCCCTGGGCACCGGAACCGGGGGCTGGGGGGGGGGGAGGAGGGGCATCAGGTTACGTTATGTTGCGCTAGGTTAGGTTACGTTAGGTTAAGATTTTATCGCTCCCAAAAACCCCGCTTTCCCATATGTCCCCCATTGTCGTACGCTCTTGACTATACGGTATTATTTGGTAACTATAAAACGTTGTAACTCAAAAACTTGAGCCGACCGCCAAAAACCGATTGCAGATTTGGAATCAGCACGAAAAAATACATCGATTAAAAAAGGTCAAAATTTGGGATGCGCATAAAACATACCTTTACCCCTAAACTAAGGTAGGTATTATGCACTGCCGTACAATAAATAATCACCGTAGGTGCATTACCAACTTAAATACAAAAATCTGTTTCAGTTAATGTTCAAATATCTATGTTTACACTGCTGACATCCGGCGAACACACGTGTAGTGCTTATCATTGCCAGAGATGCTATTACTGATGGAAACTAAACTAAGGTTTCATAAACTTTAGCTGATAACTTTCAGCAGTCGTTTGATGTATATGTTGTGCGCGATCGATCGCGCTGCGCATACGATCGATCATTCAAATTTTAAAATGAAAAAAAAAACAGTCCTTGCCTCCCCTAAACTACCCGACATTAAACCTGAATATTGTCCAACTTACCCGAAATTACGGTCTAATACCTACAACATCCACCGTTTGCGCAGCGCGATCGATCCATTGTCCAAATCCATCGTTCGCGCACGACATATATATATGTTGCGCGTTTGGTGCATTTGCGCGATCGATCGATCGCGCTGCGCGTTTGGTGGATGTTGTAGGTATTAGGTCGTAATTTCGCGTAAGTTGGACTATATTCGGGTTTAATGTTGGGTAGGTTAGGGGAGGCAAGGACTGGTTTTTTGTTTTTTCATTTAAAAATTTGAACGATCCACCAAACGCGCAGCGCGATCGATCGCGCAAATCCACCAAACGAGCACAACATATATATGTTGGCCGCGATCGGTCGATATGCGCGATCGATCGTTCAAACGCCTAACCTAACCTAATTAATAAATGCACATGTTAATTATACATAGTTAAAACTNGATCGTCCGCGCAAAACAATCGATCGATGGGTGCGCATTCGATTAATACCTACAACATCCACCGTTTGCGCAGCGCGATCGATCGATTGTCCAAATCCATCGTTCGCGCGTAACATATAAGTTTTTCTTCAACTTTCCCCTATTTCTGAGTATTTTGCATCATATTTAATTAGTTTCAACTATATATAATTAACATGTGCATTTATTAATTAGGTTAGGCGTATGAACGATCGATCGTTAGCGCAGCACGATCGATCGATCGCGCCCATCATATACATGAAGTGCGACCAAATTGATCCAGATCGCGACGAACGCACTGCTATTCTCTGCGAATCGGTATGTACATTGATTGACTAATTACACCTAACGGTCTGTAGTTCTAACCAATGTTTACTAAGGCCTAACCTTCTCATATCAATTTACTGTACACCATTTCAAAGAAAGGCAGATTAATTCACGAGAGAAAGGGTTAATATTTACAGGAACAACTATGCACTATGGGAAATGGCTGGTAGCCTACACACGCTAGTAAAAAGAAAGAGTTTTCTCAGCTACCGTAATCGTCCGAACGTTCTGTTGAGCTCTCGTGAACACAGCTTCGTGTTTACGATAAAAATATTAGCCAAAAGGTGTTTATTTTTAAGCAACTGCAGGGTAATTATTTACCTACGCCCAGTCAAGTTGATACATATTTTATACATACAATATACGTACGTACGTTTCTTTATAGATTGGCACGTACTGAATCCAAAAATCACAACTATTTTCTGGGGTAATGCTTATTTTCTGTTATATTTGACTTTGAAGTTCTATTTTTCCCCCATCTAATAGTGAAGAAAAAAACTCCAAAGTACCCAAGTTTTTTTTTCCAAAAGAGGCAACAGCAATATTGATAGTCAAAGGTTTTTTTTTTTGTGGTAACTAACCAAACCTAACCCAACCTTACCTAACCTTGGTATTATTGTACAAAAGAGCACTATGGCCCCCAGCTAAACCAATAGGTAGGCCTACTATACAGTAGGCCTATACAGGTGGTTTCTAAGATACCTAGCTACATGACTTTGAAGTTCCTATTGTTTTTCTATGGGAGAAAATAACCACACTCACACAGTGTAATGGAATACCTCTTTTCATAGGTTTTTTGAGGTTACATTAGGTTTGGCTAGGTTGGGTTGGGTTAGGTATGGTCAGGTTAGGTTAGGTTGGGTTGTGTAAGGTTGGGTTGTGTTATATTGGGTTGTGTTATGTTAGGATAGGTTGGGCTAGGTTAAGTTGATTTGGGTTAGGTCAAGTAGGCTTGGTTAGGCTCCTATGGGGTTGCGAGCAATACTGTTTGGTATTATTAAGGTTTAATATACATCCAAAAAATTGACCTTTTTATTTTTTAATTGACATATTTTTCAATGTAGAATCAGAATATGAAGTCAGTTTTTTTTTCGCCTCTAGTTACAGGGAAAAATCTATCCCATTGTTTTCCTAATGGAGAAAATACCCAACGATAGCACAGTGCAATGGATGACCTTTTAAATAGGATTTCAACCCAACCTAAGTTAAAATCATGTATCAACTGGGCTGGGCGTAAGGGTAAATAATAGCCAACTGCAGTTTCGAACTATGAGGGAATTAAACTCTAAATTTTTGGCAAGTGTGGGCTATTTAAATGGACACAGCAGCGCACTAGACAGCGGAGATGACAAAACTCGTTCTTCTGAAAGCTTGTGTACCGTACAAGCTCTAAGAATAAGATGGGAATGATTGTATACAAATACAGAGAACGTCTGCGAGTCATCTTACAGCGGGAATGATTGTATACAAATACAGAGAACGTCTGCGAGTCATCTTAACTACAGCCATAATCTCACCTGCAATGGAGACCCGTCTACTAGCTAGCATCTTCAGTGTCATTACTCGGCAACTGCTGAATCTTCCATCATTTGGCACTCAGTTATAAACGGTCATTTTCATCACCCCTGCAAAATGGCATCAAGCCACCGCTATAAATAATATTATTTTAAAATATAAATACGCGACGTGCAAATGTAAGCAGAAAGCAATTTGGGTGTTCAATTTATGTATCATCGAAGCAAACTTCCAGTTAGGTTTCACAATTCGATTTCGAAGTTCCAAGTGGAAGATGAGCATTCACAGCATTCTGAATGCAAAACACAATGTGTCTGGCAAAGGCACCGCGAATACGAAAGAAACAAACACTCTCTACTATCGCACCAAGGGGAAGCCATAGACAAAGCTAAGGAGACGGGAAACGTACATCCTCACGCTGTGGCTGCACACGCGACACTGATTCTGATTTCTTCCGAGTGCGCGACTCCGGACCTCCGGACTCTGGAGTGCAGCATGGAAACTGAGAGTCGAGAGAACTCTTTCGGAGGCTGGAGACAAGCACGTGACATCAGCTGAGATGTTGATAACAGATTTCTGTACTTTTGCACCGTTATTTCATACTATTTCTTAAGCTGCGTTATCCTTAACTAGATCAGGTTGATGCATCGGGGTGTAGAAATAAAAATATGAAATTACTAAGTTTTTTATTTTTGCAATACGGAAAAGCGTATCTGCCAGCTAAGTTCCAGCAGCATGACACAATTTCTCATTTGTTTCCTCCACAATGTGCTTAGCTGAAGATGCTCTCTTTAACTCTAAAAGCTAAACCACCTCTCCCCAAGTATTGCTCAGTTGACGCTAAATAAAATAAGTTAGGTTACGTTAGGTTAGGTTAGCTTAGGATAGGATGATTTAGGTTGACAAACCAAGGCTTACCTAATAAACCCATCTGTTATTAACAATGAACTTAATTAATCTATATTTTTCGTTTTATATTTTACTTTATTCTAGAAAACCTATCAACGCTAGTTTGCTACACCTAACCTGACCTATGGTCCTTTGACATCATTAAAATACCTATCAAATGAGATTTAGCTTGATCTAATAGAACTAGCTGCTATTTTTTTTTTCTATTCGAATTTCGCCAAAATATGGAATTTGGTTAACGGTTACGTCTGAAGAATCAACACGGTGTTAAGGCGTGATAAACTGAGGTAATTGCGACGCACATGGATGCTCGTACATGCTGCTGCGTTCGGCAGTACTTACTTCCATCGAAATTTTACGGGCATTTATCCAATGTTTATGGGGCGGTATCGAATAATATCCGATAATGTAATTGTCTATGGCTATAATTTTCTCATTGAGGCCGAATGTAGACCCGCGAACAAGTATCATCGTCAACGTCCGAAGTTTACCACTGCGTTATGCTGACGTTACCTTAAATTATTGTTCGAATATCGATTTAACCTGCAAATGATGCGCAAAATAATTTGCGGATGAATCTAAATTGCTAAATTCGACGAAAAAGTCAATCATTGGCCGCAACGGCAATGTACACTTTGCACAACAACGTAGTCTGTATAGTTTCCGTGCCCTTAATTTAAAAATGCCTTAAATATCCTGCCAGTGCAGTTAATATTGTTGAATACTTTCGTCATAAAGGAAATAACTAAATGTCATAACAGAGGCATAATTTTTGTTATTCAGCACCTGTCGCAGTAAAACTTTGCTGGACCGGGATTCAGTATGACGATTTTCATCGTTATTTAAACAACCTAATAAGCTGAGTCCGTTACGAGAGCAAAGTCTCTCAATCGTTTTAACTCATTCAACTGACCTGGTGACAGAATATTAGACCAGGAGCCATCGTGGTGCATTGCTTCTATCTTTCCACGAATATGTAGGGTGCTTTGGAAAGTAGACTAGTCCTAAATACCTTGAAACTTTGACAAATGAAGAAAATAAGGAGCACATGTGCAGCCAATCTCAATCACGTCACCGTGTTTTCGAAAACATTTCTCTTCTAAATGCACTCGTTTGCCAAATCAACATCAGAGAATTGATCTGAAAAATATTCTCTCTAGAAAAAATAAATGAAGCAACCTGATCTCGTTACACCGATAGTCTGATCTGAAACCAAATTCTGTCATGTCTGCTTGAAATCTGCCGAGAAAAGTTCGTTAATGACTCGTTTTTTAGGAGCTCTTTTCCCCCAGAAACTGACAGTCTATTGTGCACATCGAACAATGCTGAGTGCTGCTGGTTTGTGGAAGGTAAAGTTATTTTTTTGGCTTGTGATTCGTACATGTTTTGAAAAACAAGGCCAGCTGTTGCAAAACGTGGTGATGAGTTAGTTTTTGACAGATTGTTAAGAAAAAGAGTGAGGTTGTTGCAGGGGATCTAAAATGAGGATCGTTTTTACGATTTATTTTTGCAGCAAGCTGAGTCAAAGCACCTGGTAAAAGCTGCCTAGGCAACTCTACAGTGTATACTAGAAGTGAAGTAGAGGATGAAAAATCGAATAACACCATGTCACTTTTAAAAGTCCCAGTTTTGGTAGCAACAGCACTAGCTGAGACTCGAGAAATGGTCGTTGAAACATCAATCCTTTAACACAACCATTTTTACCTCCGCCAAGGAGGTTATGTTTCCGTCGTGTTTGTCTGTCTGTCTGTTTATTCCTCTGTCTTGCTCTTCGTCTATTTGTCTGTCACCAACACAACTCAAAAAATTATGGACGGATTTCAATGAAATTTACAGATTGTTCGATACGTTAGGAAAAACAGACGATTAACTTTTGGTGAAGAACTGTCAACCCGTTTGTCTGTTTATTTGTTTGATTGTTCTATTTTTGTTGTTGCCTTAACTCAGAAAGTTATGGACAGATTTTTATGAAATTGGCATCAGTTGTTAGATATATTACACAGAGTGAAAAACCAAATTTTTGTGATAATCTGTCTGTTTGTTTATTTGTTTATCGCTGTGTTTGATTTTATGTTTGTAAGCACAATAACTCAAAATGTTACGAATGGATCTTTGTGAAATTTACTGGAATTGTTAGTTATGTTTAAAGACATAATTGATTAAATTTTGGAGATGATCGGTTGATCTGTTTGTGTGTTTGATTAATGTTTGTCTGAATGTTTGATACCGGCATATCTCAAAATGTTATGAACGGATCTTCAAGAAAACTACAGAAACTCTATATATATTGATAAAAGGCACAATTGATTATATTTTGGTGTTGATACGAGGCAAATCATAGTTTCAGAACCAATTTTAAATTTTTCGTTACCATGCCTAGCTTGGCGGAGGTATGCGCTCTCAGAGTGCTCCAGTTTTCATTAAAATCGTTTCAAATTGCAAGTAATTACCACCGAACACTATATAACTACAGGACGGTTAATATACTGGGGTTAGTTCATAAGGGGTTAATACAAAGGTTCTTAGTCTAGGAGTCTTGACCTCCTGGAGAAAATATCGATCGGGATTCGCGACAAGTCTCCATAGGTTCAGGAGAATATATTACTTTTTCATGTACTGCATTATGACGCAACCAGTCGAGCTTTTACAGTTCTAGTAAGTTGATGTAGCTAGTATACCTACGGTGCCAGCTACACCAGCCTTACAGTTTACTACTGCAGGGGTCAAAGTATTAATCACGAAAGTCTCTCTTCGTCAGAGGAGAAACATCGGTAAGAATTGCAGCTTTAAAGCGTCAAAGTATAGTCAGGTGAATTCCTGCTTTCATATGATAGTGACAGTCCAAATGAAATGTGTGTTATTTGAACCTCACATATTCTTTAGCGTAGTCAAGGTTTTGGCAGAGGCACAAGAATTAAGTAATTTTAGCCTATGAAGTTGTAATGTTATTCCCCAAGTGCGATCGAGGTAGTTAGCGTTGCCATGTAAATAATCTCTTTGTTTTAAATTAAAGGTAAAAAATATAGTAGCTTAAAGCTATAATTTATATGTAGAAGTGTTTTGCAGTTTAATAAAAATACGTATTTAATACGTTGAGGACTAAGCTCAAAGATTATACCATGCATAGGTATAATATAAAATGAAGGAATATTGTTACCAATAGAGTCCGGTGAAAAGATATGTGTGTTGCACTGTTCTATACAAGGACTTGTATACCATTTTCCTGCTACAAGAGAAGATTCCTGCCGCTTGTCTGAAGAATTATCGTAACGCACGCCCTGTAAGTATGAACCAGTCATGAAGTAACGAGTATAAATAGCCGATTTGAGTACAAAAATAAGGTGAAAACTACATTAAGTTTCTTCGTTACAAAGGTTGCAACTACAGTAAAATGGGGAAGTGTCCGCCACTGCTAAAAAATAACATGACGTAACATTAACGCTGCTCCAGGTAGCTCGAAATACTGTTTTCTTTTTAATTGTGAAAGGTAGCGCGCTTTCCAATAATCTGATGATAGAAGTCCCTGGCCTTCGCCAATTTTGTTCATTTTTCAGAAGCGATGCAGAGATAAGCACGGGAATTATCTATGAGAACATAATTAAAAAACTCTAGCAATAACCGAAATTTGGAATGTATAGGTACAAGAAAAATGGCAATATTGCTATTAAAAGTGATCTCGTGGCACTCAATGACATGGCAGAAGTCCCATTTGGATGCCCTGTTCCCAGTTGCAAATTTTGCCCATTATCAAGTCGGCACATATTGCTCGCTGCAAGAGATACCAGCACAGACCCTAAAAGATCGATTAAGCGCCGCAAACAGCTGTACCAAGTTGATGCGATTGAGAAACGAACCACTACTGATTGTAATAAGTATATTTTGTATTTTTTCCCGTAGTTTTTGAGAGTCCAAAAAGCGGATATGGCAACTTCAAAACGAGCTTTTTTTCCTTCTCATAGTGTCACTGGAGTGACTCCAAAAAGAAGCCAAATTTTAATCGGGTGTGACTGAACAATTCCTCCTTTCGCTGCTTTGATATAATCCAGTATCCTTTCATTTTTTACTCAATCGGCTATCACTTCATTAGCAAGTGCAGTAATCACAGAGGAATGACGGGAATCCGTAGTTGAACATGCAAGATGGAAAAGAATAAAGATAGTCTACGGATTTTAGGACATATATTTTATTTACTTTCTATCTGTCAATTGCAAGCCCTCGCATTGACTGAATGCTAAAACGTAAATAAACAAAACAATTTCTACGTAATAAGCTGATAAACTGATAACAGATAAGGTGGAAAAATCCTACAAGGTACAATTAAAAAAAATCTTGCTACATGCAAAGGAAACCTTAGGTGCCTCTGAGCGCAACATCTCTGGAGGTTCAAACTTTCGCGGATCCTCGAAAAGAAAGCAGCGCCGACCTTATTGCAACTCCCTTGTGTTTTATTATCATAAATCCCTGTTATGAGACCATTAACGGGGAAATTCTTGCTGACTCTAATGGTGCACACTTATGATCACATGCTTGTGTATAGGGAGGGAGCCTGGGAGAGTGGCAACAAGCACGTCAGGAGGATTGTGCAGCATATAAACACCTGTTTGTGTATAGGTAGGGAGAGTGGCAACAAGCATGTGAGATAAATTTTACTACTTATTGGTATTTGCTAGTCTAGAGTCTAGCAAATATGGCAATGTGCCTTAATCTTATATTTACTTAAGGGGACTGAGATCATAACATGAAGTTTCTTATTGAAGCTGGTGTGCAAGAGGTGAATAAATCATAACCATACTCTAAAATAATCTACTCATTCACTGAAGAGTAGTATTACTGCCTTGTAAGGTATTTAGAACTGAGCAGGGTAAGTAAAGATCTTGGTATGGAATAGAGGTTGACCGAATGTCTGTTTTTTAACATTCGCGAATGCGAATATTTTGTTTTGATATTCGGGAATGCGAGTACCGAATGCTTTCTCAAAGTTTTATTGTTAAAGTATATGGCATTTTATTTGGATTCTAGAGTCTGGAGTGGACTATTCGAAATTCGATTTCATTGTAAGAGTTTAGCCATAGAAAATTGAATAGCTAATTAAAATCATTAAATTTTCTTTGTTTCCAGGATGCGATACAAGGACCTACTCTTACATGCATCCCACCAACCTCTTTCCCCAACCACCGCCCTTTGAAAGAGGATTATTTACTAGTAGATTGATTATATGTTACACGTCTCTTGTACCAACATACTGTAGTACATTGGGCGGCTTAGGGGACACATCTCTGCGTACACGCATCTCACACTGA
>LQNS02278083.1:10700744-10721139 GCA_001587735.2 Parhyale hawaiensis | reverse complement strand
ATTTACTAGTAGATTGATTATATGTTACACGTCTCTTGTACCAACATACTGTAGTACATTGGGCGGCTTAGGGGACACATCTCTGCGTACACGCATCTCACACTGAAGGGCCTAAGGTACATTTCTCTGGATACTTACACAATGCCCTGGAATGCCTTTAGAAGGTTACCTCTTGCATGTGCGTTGTACACTATAGAGTTTCGAAGGTCGCGAAGAAGCCCAAAGAACAAAGCGTAAAGCAGCGCCACTGCTTAGAAGCCCAAAGAACAAAGCGTAAAGCAGCGCCACTGCTTAGCTATTCAATGTGCTAATGACTTAGTTAATTCAGCGTTGCATTGCCCATAGCTTTCTAAGTAATTAGGATTGTCTCACTTTGTCACGCCATTAAAGTTTAAGTCGACCTGACTAAAGCTGAACGAGCGTTGAACGGGTTGCCACTTTGCAGTGTGCCGGTCACCATGCATCTGTGTTGTTTTTTGCATGGACTTTATGCTTTGGCAGGGCCAGTTTTGTGAAGACACCATGCAAGCGTTGAGTTGACGCATGGCACGGCGGTACAGCTAATTGAGGGCATGTTGGATTAGGCGAGGAAATAAATCAGTCGAGGCTCAACTTGTCCAAAATTTGCAGACAGGTGCGCTGGCTTCGACGCGGTGAATTGAGTTTCAAGCATTAACCTTTAATCGCTTACTCTTAAGACTTACCAAAACTCGGTCTTGCCCCGAAATATGGAGTTTTCAGCCCGCTCATCTAAATCGCGTAGTATCCAACTCATGCAACACGAGTCAAAAGATCACCCTATATACCGAAATCGGCCGAAATCTACCGAAATCGGCCGACATTCACCGAAATCAACGGAAATCGGCCGAAATCTACCGACTCGAATAAGAAAGGGAAACCGCCTATCATCTTTATAGAGCCTGGGCTATAATCCAAATAAATAATAACCCCACCCTAACTCGTTCACACTTCTAAGAGGTGTGCTTTCACCTATAAGTTGAAAACGATATCCTAAAGTCTTAATTGTAGATTTACCAGACAGATTGATGTCTGCAATATTAAATGTATGTAATAAAAAATACTAAAGGAATAGCCTGCACTGTGTTGTAATAAATTTGTCTAGTCATTCGAATCTCAATTATGCCTGTAATAAATTTGGTAAATTATGGCTTACGATATGTTTCTTGTACCATAGATCATGAAATTGGTCATAACTGAAATAATCTTGAACTGAAAAGATATTAAATTGTGTTTTTTATTTATATCAATTAGTTTTTCATTGGTAGGCCTATTGAGTGAATATTTGCGAAAATAAATCAAGTTTGACTAATAAAATCAACGGAGACCATATCAAAACATTTAAAACTCTGTTATAAGCTCGGTTACACTATAAGATAAGGTAACACAGCAGAGAGCGCCAAATTTGTACAAAAAGCCAATACGGCACACAGCTAATTCACTACTAGATATTGATAGAAGTCCATTGGAGAAGTGCAGTGATGCCCATATATATCAGTCGGAAATTCATAGTTTTTGAGACATATGACTTTGATGTTTCTGTAGTTTTCCTATGGGAGAAAATAGCCGACGTCGTTGCAGGCTTGCTAGCAACCCCATAGGAACCTTATTAATCCAACATAACCCAACTCAATCTAACCTAACCCAATCTAACATAACCCAATCTAACCTAACCCAATCTAACCCAAGCCAACCTAACCCAACCTAACCTAACCCAACCTAACCTAGCCCAATTTAACCTAACCCCACCTATCTCAACCCAAACTTACCTAACCTAACCCAGCCCAACCCAACCAAACCTAACCAAACCCAACCTAATCCTACCCAACCTAATCCTACCCAACCTAACATAACCTGACCTTACCTAACCCAACCTAACCTAACCTTTAAATTGGTTTGATTAGGTTAGGTTAGTTTGGGTAAGGTTAGTTTCAGTTAGGTTAGGTTCTGTTAGGTTAGGTTGGGTAAGGTTAAGTAGAGTTGAGTTAGGTTAAGTAGAGTTGGGTTAGGTTAAGGCTGGGTTAGGTTAAGTTATGTTGGGTTAATAAAGTTCTTATGGGGTAGCTAGCAAGCAAGCCTATATAACGACGCCAGCTATTTTCTTCCATAGAAAAACAATGGGACCTTCAAGGTCATACATCTCAAAAACTTTGCATTTCCGTCTAATATACAGTAAATGGGTATCACTGCACTTCTCCTGTAGATTACTATCGATATATAGCAAGGAATTAGCTATGTGCAATATTTGATTGTTGCAAAAATTTACCTAGATAGCTACTTAACTCAGTAGCTAGTATGTAATGCGCACCAAATATCGCGCCAATTTCACCAACAGATGTGCGCACCAGTCCTTTACTTACGCCTCTGTCATCTGCAGACTGTGTTACTAATAGTTTAGGTTGAGCAAATACCTAATTAGATATCTATATAAGTTTTATTTATGTGTCATTAGTCATTACCTTCCAGTGTTGCCTTCACAGCTGTGCAATGAGATGCGATGAAACTCATGTTATATTAGGTTTGCTTCATTTTTACATTTTTAACCCAATCAAGCAACGTGAACTTGTTCACCACTATTGAAAACATTTGGTAAGACAACTGAAAGAATCATTTACCTACCTGCATGTATATTTTACTGAGTTATCTCCACGCTTAACCCTTTAGCAACTAAAAGGACCATATGGTCTTGCTTTGGAAATATACCGTAGTACCAAAACGGCAGTCGTAACGGGTCTGAAGTGGTTTCCAGATCGTGCAGGATGAGTCCTGGCTTCGTTCAGTTGAAAGTGTCCCTCTCTGCCTCAGACCCTCAGTGCCACAGTAAACAGAAGGCCTTCTGTTTACTGTGCTCAGTGCCGCACAGCGCTTCATTGAAGAAGGTAGTGTTAAAGATTTTCTCCACAGAACTGAACATATCACCAGAAATGACAGCTAATCCAGATAAGATATCGGCACATTAAAAATATAATAGCATAAACTATATCCTCACAATGGTATCTGATGGCATTGTTTTGGGTTTTAGCAATCGGTATAATTTTGATGGCGTATTTTGAAAACGGGACTGTACGGTCCCTATGGTCATATGAGCTCCTACCAAAAAATTAGAATGAATATTTTCTGGGAATGATTCGCCTGTCAAGTGTTGTTTTTTTATATTGCTACTGAGATACGAAACATACCCACGGTAGCAGCAGACGATGCGTGCCGCACAAGTTTTGCTCGATGTCGCACGATCGATCCCCCATACCAGGCGCGGTCTTTATCGCGGCCTCTGCGCGCTGAATCAGCAAATCTGCTTGTGCGCGTAGCTATCAAGGGTTTACCTACCCAAGTAGGCTACCTTAGGGTAGGGGCGGCAGGTCGTTTGAACCTTCTGTTTCGGCGCCATAGTTCCTATAGTGACCCTATGTCGGTCAATGTCTGCCGCACGAACCTGTGCGTGGGGATCTCCCAGGGGAGGGTGCAGTCAAAGTTGACTTTACTATTACCACTGTGTATAAGCCTCCAGTGACCTTTTTCAAAGCCCTTGTGATGCTTATTGTTATGTACTTGAGACCAAAAGGACCATATGGTCCCATTTTGCGGGTGCTCCTAGGCCCAGTTAAACCATATGGTCCTGTTATACATATTTTTTACAAATACATATTTTTTTACCCAGCTACGTTTGTTTACGTCCTATATCATCTAAAATGAAATTTAGAATTATGAAAAAATTTTCTGCGCCTCACAAAAAAAGGTGGTCGCTAAAGGGTTAAAGCTATTTGACCATTACACATTTTCTCAAGAATTGCATATCTGATAGCTAATTATTACTCCACCATTTAGTACACTAGGTTTCGTAGCTACTTGATTTTTATAGCCATTGCCTTAGTTTGTGAATTCACACTGTGTGGTAAGATTTTCAAGCGTGAGGAAACCAGGAGAGCACTTGTTTCATAAGTATCTTCTTCAGAACACTGGAGGAGAACTACGAAGAATTATTGTATAATTTCACATTAAGAAAATATAAAATAAATCAAACAAATTAATAAAATAAAAAATCATAGTTTTTTTGATAAAAAAAATCACTAACCCTGTCTGCAATAGGCCTCGTTTAGTGTGGAAATGTGAAAAAATAAACATATTTTAGGCGGAATTCAGTAGATTTCGACCGATTTCGGTGGATTTCAGCCGATGTCGGTCGATTTCGGTGGATTTCGGTGTTTAGGGTGACCGATTCAAAATGGCAATGCCAAAGTTTCTGACTGGAGTTTTAGATAAACTAAGCCTTGAAAGTTTGATTTCGGCGCCCAATCGGACATGCTTTTCATCATAGTACTGTAACTTGTCCGGATCTGCAATCCTGGTCGTTTGATNAGGGTGACCGATTCAAAAGGGCAATGCCAAAGTTTCTGACTGGAGTTTTAGATAAACTAAGCCTTGAAAGTTTGATTTCGGCGCCCAATCGGACATGCTTTTCATCATAGTACTGTAACTTGTCCGGATCTGCAAACCTGGTCATATGATTCTCCACTTTAGATCGAGTTTCAAAGGCAATAAGTTAGCGATAAAATTCTGGAACTTCATCCAAAGCGACAAATCCAGCGCTCAGGCCCTGAAGCTTCCGTCCGATTAATTTAATCAAATTGTGTTTCGTTGATCGCTGTGGACCAAGCAAACATGCCTATATGCACGCTATGTTCAGTAGAATGTCAGATCCAGTGAAGACGCAAAAATGCGTAAACTTCAACAAAGTTGTGAGTCAATTACATCGGTGCCTGTAGAGTATATAACCTAGTTGAGATTCAGGCATGATTATTTCGTAATGTGTGTTTCTTTTGGTGCCCGAAAAACATATTTTTGCTTACTTAAGGGTTCGAGTGACGTTCTTTACCTTATTTGTCAATACAGTAACTTATGTCAAGTTCTATGCTAAGTCTCTAATAAAGTGAATTTGCACCTAAGTTAGGTTAAGCACATGTTTTAGCTGAGCTGGTCCTATTCTGACATATTCCTTTAACTAACCTTACCTATTCAAACCTAACCTAACTTGACCTAGCTAACAAATAGGTTGCCAAACTAACTCTATTTCCGAACAAACAGTTATTATTTGATGGGATTATTATTTTCACCTATCAAATATAACTTTGTTCGGAAATAGAGTTAGTTCGGAAATTGGGTAATTCCCATACATCGAGGTTGGCCATGCATAATATCATAACCGTTACTGGTATATCTATGAGAGGTTTGATCCTTGAACGAAAAACAAAGAGAAATCGGGAAATTATGTTAGTTCTCCCCACTTGTTAAGGGGTTCAATTACTGTTACATGTTGAGCTTAGCCCACAGTCAATTCCTTAAAAAGTTTTCCAGAGAGTGTGAATCCTACAATAGTTCATCTTTTCTAAGTAAATGCTTATGGAGAATTATTTATTTTGAGCCTAAGAAAATGATAAGGAGCAAGAATTCCTATAGGCTAGGAGCGTGCATCTTTACAGTGCATGACGTTTTTTGTAGAAAAGAAAAAAATAAAACTGAAAACCACAAAGGCTCGGGATGAAATCCATCATAGTGCAGAATAAAACCATTTCTCCTAGAAAATAGCCCGTGAACACTCACATTTTATGATATAATCAGCATTCCAACAATGTATGCTGTTATGCAAATCATCTATGTACATCTTACGCGACTACTTCTTAATTGGATGCCAGTCACGTGGCACGCCGTCGATACCCGAAACTGTCAACACGTCAGTCACTAACAGTGTTTCAGCATCTCAAGCGCGAAATTCAGCTGTGATTTCAATTTAACCCTTAAGTGCCTAATGTAAACATATGCTGACATTGCATGTAGTGTTATTACTACGAAAAGTGATGTATAATTGAGGCACTAAATAGTTAAGCCTTTTTCTCATGGTGCGCCACGTATTCAAAGAGCCAAACAGTGTTATGTCTACGAAAAAGGCACGTTGAAATAATTCATGAAATTATTAGAAATACTAGATTTTTTTACGTTCGGTTAAACCATGCTTCCGCTACGTACACGCACCGCACGCTTTAATCAACTTCGTGCAATAACACAAAACTTGTCAAACCGAAGTTGCATGAAATCGCTTCAGGCACAAATACTTGATGAACCAACAAATCCAAGTTCTGTCTGAATTTCGATGGAACTAACAGGTCCAACTTTTATCTCAATGTTGATGATGCCAACGGAACCAAATCTTGTAGGAATATTTTACCCAACCGTCATGACTCTGCCTTCCTTTGCCACATGACTGCATCCTGTGCAGGATCCCGGCCTCACCCGCGGGCTTGGCAGCAGCATTGCGCGATGATTCCATAATTCTCAAGATAATATACGCGCGTGGTAAGGGAGCTCTCGCCTTACCATTGCCCCATCGTACACAATATTTAGCGTAGCTCGCGTCCTCATAACATTGGACAAACTTCCTCTATAGGCCTCGGGAGGCCGGGGTACTGAGCGTGGTGGCGCCATTGGCAGCATCGTAAGGTAAAGAAGCGTAATTTGAGACCGCTGTCGATTATCGTTGTACGCTACGATCGGGTGTGGTCTTATACCGGTTAACAGTACGAATATTAAAGGCATCTTTTTGTGGCCAAAGTTGTGATCAAAATCATTGTGATTATGGTCATCGTGATCACTGAAAAGCGCAAGAACGGTCAATGATTTTCTAAACAAACCGAAGACGCCATTTCTGTTTTGAGAACAATAAATGTCAATAATATTTACACGGAAGATGGTGGGGAACGGATTTCTTAGGAACTTTGATTAATTTTGAAGTCAGTGCAAAAGTGAGCTACCAGTGTTGAACCGAGGACATCGAAAAACGGGTCTCGGTGACCTTAATATTTTGACGCATTTTGAATACTGCACAGGCTGACGACACTACTGTGCAGTTCTGGACTTCAATATTACAAACAGTCACTAAACATTATTCCACTTATCTTTAAATATAAGAAAACATCACGAGCTTGCATTCCAATTTTTGAATTTTTACTTGGCTTACGATTGGAATCGATTGTTGTTCACTCATGATTAGCCCTCGGAAGAAATCATGGTGCGGGAAGTTTCCACCACTGATCACTGTTAATCAAGATCAGAATCAAGTAAAACAGAGGTCAAAGAAAGCGGCTGATATTCCAGAAAAGTTCTAAATCGCAGAATACACAATAAGGCTTATTGAGAAAAATTAAGGACGTATAAGGATGTGAGCAGAAAATATGTCATCAAAGATGGCTGAGAAGAACGTTCAATTACCTTATCCAATATATTGTAATGCATAAATTTGATTATAGCCTCAATGAACGTTTCTACTGATCATAATAATAGAAAATTGTACTTCAAGGCCAGGCATGTACTAACCTGACATTAAGAGCGGTATCCAACTATAGGGACGTATTGAAAGTATAGCAAACGCGTCAACGCTATAAAGTGAGGATCGCCTGCAGTTAAGTTAACCCTTACGAGGCAGCGAGGACAATTTAATCACGTTTAAAATAGTGCAAGTCCTAGGAAAGATGATTTTCAAAAGGAACATAAGAGGATTGCGTCCCCCATAGATAAAAATCACTTCACAGTGTTCGTGCGTTACCAGAGGAAACCCTTAGCATGTTCCATCGATAATTCTCTCTGAACCTTCCCATCTTGCAGTATTCCAATTTACCTATAATTATGTTCTTGTCTACGCTCGAATATTTTCTATTCATGCAGTCTCAGAAAAGTAGCAGTGTGATGTGTAGAGCCCGGATTTATTGCAGTTTCCGGCGTTAGTGCAAAAACTGTAATAAGTGCAATAACTGCAATGCCATATGAGAGCTCTAAATTCAATTATAAGGCCGTGTTCACATGTCCCTCATTGTAATACGTTCACTCAAACTGATGGACGCGACGCGTTGATCTGAGAGAAGCAGCTCTAGCAAATGTGGTAGACTGAAGAATGAAGCATGTCCCTTTTTTAACGCGCTGCGTCATTCAAATTCAGAAAACAGAACTTATAATGCTAAATTTATCCTCTGCACGTTCGCAGATCATGAAAAAGTCGATAATTTTTTATCTTCACCTTAATGATCAGACCACTATACAGTACTCCCGTTTAAGAGAAGAAATTTAAAAAACCTGAAAATGTTATAAGAACATTGACGCCATCTTTGATTCGGTAGCTCAACTGATTGCTCTGTGCTGAGTTCTCTTCTGTCAGTTTCTCCGGCTATAGCTGTTTGTAAAATAGGTTATACCTATCAAAATCAGTCTATAAGATTATGGGATACGAATGTCACTTCAAACCGACGCAAAATATAAGCGAAAATGGAAGGAAATTATATCATAATTGAACGCACAGTGTCATTCATATGAATGAAGCACACTTTTACGTGTGGATAGAGAAAAAAAATTGACGCACAGCTCGTGTTTATTTTCGTGATTGAACGCGTTACGATGAGGGACGTGTGAAATCATGTCACTTATTATCACTGCCACGTGTCACAAGACTTCACACGCCATGACAATTGGTTCCCTCATCAATTATTGTTCCAAGTATTTGTTGGATAAAAATATAATTGAGCTGCAATATCTGACTATTAAATTTTTGCAACCTTTTCGTTCCGGGGAAACATCATGAGAACAGGTACAGCGGGATATTTACAAGAATTAATCTCGCCATTGGGAAGAATTGTCAATTAATCAGCACAAGCGCTGTATACCTACTGATAATTGGTTTTGGAACTGAAATACGTGTCTGTTGATCCACTGACATGCTATTCCCGTTTGCTATCTGACTTTTTTTTTTTTTGCCCTTCAATTTTTTGCTGTATTTGCTTTTCTTTGTTTCCTATTTTTTCGACTCCTATTGCTTAGGTGTAATATGTGCAATTTTTAGGTGCAATAAGAGCAATTTTTAGGTGCAATAAGTGCAATTTTTAGGAACTATAACTGCAATATTTTGAGCGCAATAAATCCGGGCTCTAGTGATGTGGTATACTGATTATATCAAGTTAAGAAAGTCTCTCGGCTTGGGATTAAGTTGTAATCCAAACTAGAGAGGTTTTACTGCGCCTAGAACTAGTTCTTTCGTCCTTTAATACCAAAAATATTTCTAGAACTAAACAGCTTGATTCGATGTGCAGCCGTGTTCTCTGCGAGTTTAATGTACATCTACAGTAGTCCTATAAGCTGGTTCACTTGGCTTATTTAGATCAAAATGTCTTAACCGCTTAGAATTAACTTGCCATTAACCGAATTCAGAGGACATGGGTCCAGTTCTGAGTAGCCTCAGGGGTTATCAGTTAGTGACTAATACTCGAAAGTCGACTCAAAGTGGCAAATCCAGTGTTCAGGAGATTCAAGTTAAGCGAATTAGATTATCGTGATCAAAATGGGATAATTGAACACGTCCTTTACGATAATTGAAAATTCCGATTCGGATCTCTAAAACGAAATACCCGGTAATCAGCTTTCTACTGAACACCACAAGCTTTATCTCTCAACGTGTCCGGTAGGGAATTCAGAAAATATTGCCATTCCATGCCACTGCTGTTAATCCCACAGGAAGGGCAGCAATAATTGCATCTTTAATACATCAGTGGCAGTAGCGCATCAGTAAAATTTCCCTAGAGGTATCAACACCATTAGTGTTTGATTACACAAACGGATAAAACCATCGTTATTTCGCATATGGACAGCATTTAGTCCAAGTTCTTGTATGTTATATCCAGGGCGAAGGCCTGTTATAGATGATACTCAATACAGGCTTCACAGACATAAATTTTAAACGAAAATCGTGTTTCATTTTGTACAACTGATGAGCCTGCATGCAGCATGTCAGGACGAAGCATTATGACATAAGTGAATCACACTTTTTAGTATTATTTATCTGGACAAATAAACGAGTGAGCGAAAGGTAATTGTTCTGGCTTTGGAATTAAAGCTCATAACCAAAGAGGCTGGGCGTTGAAGTTCGACGTTGGGCAAAGATACGCATGCAGTTGGACGCATAAGACTATAGAGAGAGACAGCTGCTTATATCGAGTGTAGCCAGCATTCTCAATTCCAAAATATTACTGAAATTGATTTATCCAGCCAAGAATGAATGCATCACACTTCGTCATGACCATTGGCAAACTCGTATATCTTGGCTGGGAGCGATGAAGGTTTCAAGTCACAGGATACGCGGCCCATAAATAATTCGTCTCTCGCCCGCCTGCCTGCCTATATACATCTTGAAATTCCATCGAACACCGAAACACCAGCTTCAGGCTTCCTAGACTTCTGTCATTTTATCCATCATTTACAGTACAACTTTCACCAGTTTCAGGGTTTCGTACTCCCAAATTCATCTAATGAGAGATGCATTTTAATTTCACTTTACTATTTATAGATAAATTTTGCAATGCTGGCGACAGTGTGAACTTCAAATAAACGATCGGCTTAGCACCCACATAAGAACAGAGGAAGAAGAGCTAGATAGATTTTATATGTACCAAAATAGGACTATGAAAAGATAGAATGTGCGCAAAAAAAATGTGATATCTCGAAAATGTAACGTATGTTAACTAGGGTTAGCTAAATCGGTATACACGTTGCCAAATCCAGTATACAGGATGCATGAACCTGTGTCAGCCTATATGTCCCATAGTATAGATATAGTGTACTAGTGACCCACACCGTCATTAAATGATGGCAAAAAAATTATGTCTTAGCGAAATCGCCCTATTTTGTGCTGTTATCTACTCTTCAAAGGACTTTTCATACGATCAAAACAATATAATAAATACCATCGTGTGTTTTTATGCTTATATATTTACTAGATTGCCCAGCCGTCAAAAATGACGGCAATAATTTTCTAATTAAGGTTTTTATTGTTCTTACAATTCCAATAGAGCTTTGCTATAAAATAAGTCTCGTGCCCGCAGGCGTGATTTTCCATTACAAAAACACAAATTGTACCGCCATGAGTTTGCGAGAGCAAAATATCCCTCCTGCAAGGTAAGGCGCGAATATCAGTTTGGAATTGCTCAAAAGTTGAGCATCACCAAGAAATAACAGTTCAATCAAAAGAATTCACCCGAAATGCTCACGGGTTACTGTAACCAGGATACCAGCCAATAGTTGGACCTTCAAGGGTCGATATTTGGCTTCAATGTAAATTGAATATAGTTTGTCCTCTGTTCAGCGTGAAGTTTCAACTCCCACAAAGAGCTTCAACCAAAGTAGGCATAAGCGAAACAGCTTATCCACGCAAGGAACGAAAACTCCAACCAAGACTGAGTCTCTCCAACTGCTACGAAGAAATTCAGGCAATAAATATGGGATATAGCTCATACTCGACAGGACCAACAACTGTAACAAAGCTACCGCCTTTCATCTATCATATCAAATAGTACAGAGCGACTTTTCAGAGCGAATCGGGATTCAGAAAATTTAAGATTTCCACTTTTGATCATATATTTCAGAAGCTATATGGCCATCATGATTCCAAGGGGTAAAATTTCATGATATCTCAACTTGTTTTTCAGTAGATGAATATTCTCTTATCTAAAACCTTATCAGCGTGATGAAGAGAAAGACCAACCAAAGAGTAAGCTCGGAGCACCCAAGCAAGCAACTAAGCAACAACTGTGCATTATTATGTAGTGGATATGTTTATCTAGAATATAATAAAGGCCGATGTGTGTTGGTCAGTTTATCTGGCTGTTTTCTGTCATGCTTCAAGAAAATAGATAGGTGAAAGTTAGGTCAGTTTGAAGACTGTAGCATCCTGTCCAGCTTTAATATAACTAAAGAGCAAAAAATAGTATGGTTGCAAATGATAGCACAAGTATACTGTTAACTGATATCTGAATGCACTTCTTGCTTTGCCAGCGTTGAAACCGAAGCACAGAAGATATCTTCAGCTTCTCTAAGTACGCTCACGAATGCTGATTCTTACTTTCTTTCCACTAAAATTTTTATTGCATCAATTATTTTTCCAATTTGTTCACATGCTTTCAGTTATTGCTTCTCGCTTGAGCTAATACTTTCAATTATACGATATCATGAGGTATCCATGATACCGAGTCGAGGTTAATATTGCAAGTGACGCTTAGCTGTCTGCTATATACAGTAAGTAAGGGATATTTCTTCTGTGTGTCAGCTAAGGACAAAAAGAGTTGCACTTCTTAATAGAAAACGCTGCTCTCTCATGTTCCTTCGAGTTGGCAGTTGTAGTAACGAAAGTGTGGCAATGAAAGAATATTTTTGTGAAAATTCGTCGTCATATTGGACGTATGGGTACATTAGTAATTTAATATTCTTCCTGTAAACTTGAATATATTTAAATAGCCGATAATAGTTCCAGTATCACCTCTACATAAGGTATAGGAACATGCTTGTGTTGACGAGCTTCAAGTTCAGTACAGGGTGTCTCAGAAAAAAGGTAATCGAAGTTTAATAATGAATAATTTTAATTCTGATCTACTCGTATATATTTAGTAGCTATGGTAATAAAATTTAGAACAAGAGCTTTCAAATGAGACTAGTAGGTACATGCCTTTTTACCCTACCGGATAAACGAATAACAGCTACATAAACTTATGTCTTCGAAACTGCATTGGTGGACTTCATTGATATGGACTTCGATATGATTAATCATTGATAAAAACATTTAATACGAATAATCATTGATACAAACATGATAAAGCTACAACTGTTCTTAATCTCTAACATTAAAGCGCCTAGCGATTCGACATGGCCACCTCCTCTAAGCAAGCAAAGCTCACATTGCCGTCGCATGTCATCAACTGCTCGCCTGATCATGTCTGGATTGTTCTTGAGTTCATCCATCTCTCTGCGAATTCGATCCAACAAATCCTCCAGGTTACGGGGTACTGTAGTGCAAACTTTTTTTTTAGGTACCCCCAAAAGAAGAAATCGCAGGGGGTGAGGTCAGGTGACCTAGCGGGGCCATTCAACAGGGTGGTGCAATGCTACCACACGATCCCTGAAAAGTGCTCTGAGAAGATGACGGACAGCGATGCCGCGGTGAGCTGGTGCCCCGTCTTGTGCCCACCAAACAGAGCGAAACACGCCATTTTGCGACGCCTGATGTACATCTGCATCTGGGGAATGACCTCTTGCTGGATCATCTGCAGATATGCTCGGAAATCCACATTAGCCTCAAAGAAAAAGGGTCCAACGAGTAATCCGTTGCCGCTGTTTCCAATCCAAACTGTGATTTTTTTCCCTGCTTATGCTCCGATCAAAATTGAATTCTAGATTTTGCCCAGCTGGGGCATAATGCAAAACGTTGTGCGTGTTCACTTTCCCGTTCATGGCAAAGCAAGCTTCATCACCAGAGAATAATTCACAATAACGTTTTTAATCCAGTCAAAGGCATAGTAACAGTGAATGGGCACCAATGACAAGGATCATGAAGTGCACCAATGCAGTTTCGATGACATAAGTTTATGTAGCTGTTATTCATCTATCCGGTAGGGTAAAAAGGCGTGTACTTGTCTCACTTGAAAGCTCTTACTGTAAATTTTAGCACCATGGCTACTAAATATGTATGATTAGAGCAGAATTCAAATAATAAATTATTAAACTTGGATTACTTTTTTCTGAGACACACGGTACATGCTGCTAAATTGCACTATCAGATATTGTGCAGTGTGTATCGTTGGACAAACATGAAACTTCTCTTGTCTTCCTGCATAACATTCTAATCTCATTAACATCGTAATTGGCATCATTAGCAGCTTAGATAGTTCGTGGAAATCCCGCTTTTGGGCCCCGAATACCCAAGTTCATCAGAGAGTAATCTCTGATACTAGCAGTAGTCCCCTTACAATGCATAGATATGACGAAAATAAAGGTTATAGAAAACAGAACGAAAGCTTTAGCACACGCAGGGTGAATGAAGCGAAAAAAAAAATGCGATAGTGAAACGCAAACGCAAGTAGTAGACGTAGATAAAACCGATGAATTTAATAGCTAACCGTATCTATTTTGAGCAAATTGTGGATAATTGTTAATTTTTTTAACTTTTTATGAGAGTTCGCTACGGTGTAACTCCTAAAACGATAGAGAGGCACAGTATTTTTTTTTACTGTCGGGAGGAGTCTGCTTTCAGAAAGCAAGTTCTACAGCATGTTCGGTTCCCATTACACTAGAAAATCATTTTGTTTGGCTACACCTAGAAATGAGGTTCATTCTCTTGTGCACCACGTAACAATTTAATTATCATCATTTTTACCTTAGGAAATGGTGAAGTTGCAACTTGAATATAAAATGAGGTAGTTTCCCCTTGTCGATAACTCAGTATGGTGTCAGCCATGGCTATAATTCATGACTGATGGGGCTGCATGCAGTCTAAATTTCTAGATTTCATTAATTTCATGGTCTCCCTTTCAGGAACTTTTTCTATTTGTGGAGTTTTGCTGTACTTGCACTCATGGACTGTTTCGCATCGCGTGAAAGAAATCCAAGAGGAACGAAAACATCGCTTGAATCCATTAGCCGTTTCTTATAAAGCACAGGCTGTTTTGAACATATTTTAGAAGCTCTCCAACTCCATTGTAAAGTAGCTATTGTGTTTAGCATAGAGCGATAAGGAAGTAGAAATCTGCGAGCCTGTGAAGACTGCGTCAAGGTGCGCTGCCATGCAGTGTCCAGTAAAACGTGGGCAGTCTCTGCAAAGTGCTACGTCACTATCACCCCGGCTGCTGAAAACTGTTCTCGTTAGGAATGGCATTATATGGAATAAACTTTCTGTTGTCCCTTGCCCACTAAAGGGTTAAAGAGAAGCTGCTCTCTGTTGCTTATCAAGCAGCCAAAAAAACCCACGAGCAGCATACACAAACTCCTCCGGAGTTCATAGCTAATGTCCAATAAAACACCGATAGTTTGCAGCATATTTTGGAAGTTCACCAACTCCATTAAGGATTAGCTATTTTGCTCGCGTGCTCAAGAAGCCCAGTGAAATTCACAAGCATATGAAGACCCCCCAGGCGGAGTACATTACCGATGTCCAGTAGCCCATCGGCCGCTTTATAAACCGAAGTCTCTGCAAACAGCAAGCCGAGCTCCATCTTCCGCATTGTACTCTGACAAATGGATTCTATTGAAACTGTCGAAAAAATGGTCTCTCGTCGCTCATGAGTAAACAAGAGGTCTATTCAAAGGCAATATTTCATAGCTAACAACGAGCTCAATGGATTTTATTTCGATGCGCATAGAACTGCTATTGAAATCTGCACTGCAGCTGAAACAGATTTGCTCTCTGCATTTTGGATTTTGATATAAGTAATTACGTGTCATTGTGTGCTGCAGTAAAGGGATTCAGGCGCTTTGACGCGTTCTAGGAAACATCAATAACTGTTTATCAGTCTGGCAGTGGCAGTACCGGACATGCACAGCTTCGCTGTGTTTATTTTTATTACGCGTAGAATTCTCCAACAGGAAATAGTGATGTTGCGTACGGTGGACGTTTTACAATAGGTTATTGTTGTAATATATGTGGAGCTATTCAGTGACGATATGTATATCTATATATTTTTTTTCAAGTCTAAAAGTGTCATCTGTTGGTGAAGCGAAGTCTAGCCCACAAGGCTTGACTTATCGGGAACTTCAAACCGACTTTGAATTGTCTTGTAGGTGTTAGCAGTGGCGGGAAAACTATAAATAAATCGCTGCCATAACACCACGCCCTGCATTACTAATGAGTAATTTACCTCCATAAATCTCTCTTAATTGATGACGCCTTCTCTAACAAAACTCATGCTTCCCTCCACTCCTCCCAAGAAGCTAAATCGTAAAACAGATTTTGGGATGGACAAAAAATATATTTAGGGTTGTTACCCGAGAAATAATGGGTTCCGTTGTCTATGGCTACGCCACCACACGCGATATTTCACGGTACTCTGAGTTCGAATATGGAAAACCACTGCCAAATAAAGTTTTTATGAACATTGAGCTTTACTTTGCCCATACATAGTTAACTCAGCACACTGAAATGAGAGAGAAAGAGTGGCTGTATTGAAAACAGCGTGCGTCTGTGTCTGTATTGGTACAGTTACGAGCTGGCAGCATGTTGGGAGGTTGCGCTCTGACCGGAATATGGTATTTGCCCTAGCGGGCTGTGTGTGTCAGGACAAACTCTAGTCTCAAGGAATGAAATGTATAGGAAATACATAAGCAACTGAAAAGAAATATGCAGGAAATATCTGAGAAAGATATAAGTAATATGAAAGAAACGCAGGAGAAATATGTAGGAAATATAAAAGATATTCATGAGAAATATGTAAGGAAATAGACCTAGGTTTACAAGCAATAAAAAATTCTGTTAGGGTATTAATTATGTTTCAGCGCTATATACATAATATTATAAATCTAGTTCAAATACAATGCTAGATTTTTGTTTCTCAAGCGCTGCTAAATTTAAACTTTAAGAATATTCTATGCTTTTAAAATCTGATAGCTCAAATTCAGTGGGTTTCACTAATGATGGTTGCTAAATTCTATCAAAAGCCCAAAGTTGAATGGGCTAAATTATTATAATTTGCTCAAATAGGACGGTGCATCCCAGTGCCGTGAGTTTTTTACATATCCTAAAATACCAGCGGATTCCGCCGTCAAAAGTAAGGGCATGAGCACAGCCTCATCCTTCACGCTAATAGAGGTTCCAGCTATGAATTTTGCCAAAACGGTACAAAGAAACTCGATCACCGAGCAGCAATACGAACTTTTATGTTTCCGACGTTGCCAACATAGGCAGCAAGGTACGGTTTATTTACTTTCATCCTAAGAAATACAAAAATAAATTGAAACTTCGATGCCCAAAGTTCCGCCACAGACCGATTAAAACACAGACAGGCAGTCTCTAAGCGCAGTTCAGCTCTTCCTGGAGCTTTTGCTACGTCATAGTTAAGCCATCAGCGTTGTGCCTGGAAAATTTTTATTCGACGAGAATAATTTTTGGACTGGGTAAAACGAGATAATATTAACTAACAAGTCAATAATCTTTTCTATATTATAATTGTGCTTGAGGCTCCATCCATCCGTTCATCCGTCCATCCCTGTTCTGTACGTGTCGCGTTTCAATATAAGCTAGGGATAAATTTAACTTGTAAGAAGCTCTGATTTTCGCTGGAACAAAGTTCAACCATAGTTGTTTTCTTATGCGCTTCATGGCTTTGGTTTTGTTTATCGGCGGCAGAGGTGTATAATTTTAGCCTGGCCACCAACAGTGATGAGCGCTTCATATTTTCGAGCGTCATAATTTTAACGCTTCGTATGTACTCGGATGATACGGGTCTCAGATGTCGAAAACGGAGCTTGGCTTTCTGGAATTTCCGCTATCTCTTGCGTTTAGTAGCTCTTCTTATTCCAGCTTCCCAGTCGATGCACGAGTTCCTTTAAATTTCACTGGGCTGCTGGTATATTTAGAACGCAGGTTTCCAGTCTACGAACTTTTATAAATGCTTGAGATAGTTCTGAGAGCCTTCTGGGTTCTTTATTTATATTTAACCCGAAGCTTGCGGACCATTAAACGTTGCCCGTCTTCAGGGGACCAAAATTTCAAAAAATTCAGCATCAGAGCTCAGAAAATACATAAAAGTCGTATCCTGGCTACCGACTAAATCATCAGATTTTCGTCGCTCAATGTACTTCATTCTTCATCAGCTGCTTAATATATCTGATGTGGAGAATGCATCAGATCTCCTGCTATTTGCTGTTTGATGGTAAGCTCATCTTCCACTGTACAGCCTTGAAGTGTCGGTAGTTAAAGGTTGATTGTTCTTTTCTTGTCTCAAAAAGCTAGAAAACTTTCAAAACTATTTCAATATGAATATGACTGGGTGTCATCCTATATTCTAAGATATACGTGAAATTGACACAAGTAAGGAACCGTGCAGATAAAGCCGCAAATTTCAGTGCAAAAATTCTTGTGAATTTCTGCTCATTTGCATTCGTTTATGAGTTGGACCACTTGAAAAGACAGCTCTGTCAAAGATAGGCAAACGGTAAAGAGATATCAAACAGAAGTATGCAATGTTTTACCTTAGCCGTTAGCTAGGCCCTCGGGACTTCTGTCTTCTGTATCCACTATGCTTCCTTCCGAATTCATATTCCTTCTGATATTATTTTCGTCTGTTTTCCCTCTTCTCTCTCAACTTACTGCTCCCATGCGCGTTGATACTGGGTGTGTACACCTTTGGGTATGGGTTTCCCGCATCTATCGACATTCTATATGTTCCTTTCCTTTTTCTCTCTTAGGAAAGCTTAGTACTTATTTAGGGAGGCTTAAACTAACTTATATTATTACAAAAATGCTTTTGATAAATTGGTCAGTTCTGAATGCATTCACAGTACTTAAGTAAAAAAGAAACAAACAAGAAAATTCAACAGATCCCGTAGTTAAATGTGTGATAGAAAATCATAAAGACCGAAGTGAAAACTATTGAGAAAATAGATGCAACGCGAATTTGAGAAATACAGTATAAAGCATGAGTTGAAAAGATTGAAGAGTATTACGAACTGAATGTACCTCTGAATCCAGAGGCCAAACAAAACAGACACAAGAGGAAAGAAAACCCCAGGAATAAAATACTGAATCCCGTGTGGTCACATGAGATGGTTGTATTATGATCACATTGAGATAAGTGCCAATAGATACAAGAAAGCATTGCTTAATAATATATTGTAGCTTCTTTGCATCATCTGCAAACGTTAGGTTGTACGATTTACTTGGCGTTATTTTAGTCGATGCGAGTAAGAGTACACGGACTACGGTACATCAGACATAGTTTGCCATGGGTTACGTGACGTGCTTTAGTTTAGATGGAGGGGGTTATGTTTGCATATCTGGATGAGGTCGAACTAAGAAAGGTAGCAATAGCGTAGCTTAGGAATGGCACATAATCAGTACTATATAATAATTCACGTCGTGTTTTTATTTATATATTTGTATCTTCCCTGTCACGCTCTATGGGAATAAGATAGGAGAAAATTCAGGTGCCGATGACGGTATCTTGGATACATGGGTCGGACTTGAGCGTTCCAGCTGAGTGACCTGAGCTCGCCAGCATGTTCGNGCGCTCCAGGCAGAATGCTGAATTTTCATTAAAGAAGCCTCTGAACAGTACTAAGCACAGGAGACAGAGGGGGTTTCCCTGAGGTGCTAATTTTCTACCGTCATTTATAATGACAGCCCGGGCCACTAGTAGAAAATAAAGATATTCGTTAACAATGGAATTTTCACGGGTCCCGCAAGTTTGTTTTAAAAGCTTTTCCTTCAGAGTTTTGTCGCTAAGAAACATCGATGAAATTTGGAGCGGTGGGACTATGAAGAAACTCGTATCCTGTATACCAACTTATGATGAAAACCACGAAATGAGAACTGTACGTCATCATCAAGCAGCTTGTATAGAGAAAGAGGGAGCCAGTAGCCTAGCCAGTTGAAGCTCAAGAGTCTCTTATGGCTGTCAGCCAGTTGTCGTATGCACCAATCGCATATCAGTAAAGAGTCCCTTATGGCTGCAGCCAGTCGCGTAAGTACCAATCGCATATCAGTAACTCGGTTCGTCTGCTGCTCCCCCGTGAAACTCACTGCTCCCCCGTCTTTTCCACCAATGAGCGTCTCACAGCTATAGGAGATCTGGTTGACTCGCTGGCAAGTCTGTAACTGGGCCATAAGGCTCCCTCCTTCTCTATTGAAGCTCCTTGGTCATCTTTCAGCCAAGAATTTCTAGCAAAAATACTGGAGAACTACTAGTCTGTGTCTTACTTAGTCTGTGGTCCCGTTCTTGCAATCTGAATTTGTATACACTATGATGACCGACAAATTCAGGGTTTCATTCCTATAGAGAAAACACGATCTACGTGCTTAAATAAACACATAGTGGTCTTGATAGTAGTGTTCTAATGCAATTTCAGCATTTATTACTCGCAACAAATATACGAAAGGTAGCGTACATGCATACACAGTTCGGGCTACATTTTAAGTAATAGACAATGCTAAGTTCTGCTCGTTTTAAGGTCGCTTTTCACATTTGAAACTGGGGTATAGGCACATTTTTCAGGCACTCACACATTCGCACCCTATGGAGTCCCCGCTGGTTACGCGCGTCTCAATCCCTCGCGCTCCATACGTCCGCCAAAGAGTAAATAAAATCAATCACGTTCACTCATTTGCACCTGACTTAGCACGCAAAAGAACGAGCGATTTTTTATTGCAAAAACCCCGCGCCGTGGCACAGGCGTATTGCGAACGAAAAGCAATCTAAAAATACAAGAGAGGGACATTTTGATCCAAGAGATGACATGCTCTGTGACGGTGGGGTGCCGCCGGGAGCTAGGCAGCTCAATTTTTCTCGATCTGTGTGATGTGAAATGAAATACA
>LQNS02278083.1:10655966-10666184 GCA_001587735.2 Parhyale hawaiensis | reverse complement strand
CACACCAGGATCCGAAAGACGAATGAATGTCATCGGTCAGGGAGCCCGAACTATACTGTGCTTAGAAAAAGAATAGTAGTTTCAAGAAATACGGAAGGTTGCCAGAGCTTCGGTGGGAGTGTCCTGACACATACCTTGCAGCGTAGTACATTTGCAATATTCTTACAGAACTTAATTTAAGAAAAACTTAATTTGTTTTAACATATACATATTATCAAAACAGGCAATCGCTGTTATATATTCGGAAGTTTTCTATAATAAAAATCTGTAATTACGCCTTATGAAATTTTTGAAAAACAATAAAAATGTATTTTCGGCAGTAAAAATTTACACTATGTGACTCTTTCTCAGCGTGATAAGTCATGGACGAGTGCGCCTCACTATGGCATATACGACGAGTACTCGACTATTGACTTATCGTTTACTTATCGCATCAGATTTTGTCCCAGTACATGCACTCGAACATTGTGTGGTATACGAGGGTTGTTCCAAAAGTAATGCCTTCTATTATCCTATGCCGTGCGAATGATTTCGAGGGGATTGCAAATTGCAACGTTGTGATGACTGAAATTCCACACTGATCACCTGAAAATATTATCTCTCTCTTGTAGATATTCACGGTGTGACATCGTAATTAAGCAATCTCTGTTATGGACGTGCGTCAGAAGCAGAGATGTGTCACTGAATTCCTCCATGCAGAAAAAAATTGAATCAATCAACATTCACCGGCGCCTCGTGAACGTTTATGAAGCCGATGCAGTTGATGTCAGCACGGTTAGGAGATAGATTCGTTGATTTCAGAGTGGCGACAGAGTTATGAGTGATTAAATGCACTCCGGAAGCCATGCACAGCCACCAACCCGGAGAACAAAGTGCTCGTCGATCAACTCATTCGCACCGATCGGCGGAGGATAACAGTGAATGAAATGCGTGTAAAGTTGGATGTGGGTGTCAGTGCACTGGAAACTATGCTGGTGCTCCTAGGATACAGTAAACATTCCGTTTGCACCATGACAACGCTAGGCCACTCAGAGTTTGAAGACCGCGGAATGTGTGATAAAGTTCGGCTAAACGGTGCTGTCTCACCCACGGTATAGTCATGACCTGGCACTATCAAACTTCCGCTTGTTCGGTCCTCTGAAAGACGTAGTACGTGGGCAGCGTTTTCCCGACAACAGCACCGTAATCGCAGCCATTAAAAATGGATTGCCTCTGCATGCACTGACTCTTACGACCGAGGCATCAAGGCTCTCATTCATCGTTGGCAAACGTGTATTGAGAAAGGCGGTGACAACGAAAACACATAAATTCTGGAGCACAAAGAGTCACTCGTTTTAATGGTGCTATTTCCGTCTTCATAGCTCTTGAAGTTTTTGAGAAAAAAACTGGGAGGCGTTACTTTTGGAACGGCCCTTGAAAACTGTGTAAAATAGTCTAATAGACCTATGGTTTTTGAAAGTGACAGCGTCAAATGGACTGCACAAACCGAAGAAAGAGCACTGTTGCCTCTGCTAAGCGAGGTAAATGTCAATATTTTTATTCGGCTGTTGTAAATAATGGAATAAAATTTTCTTACTGTTTAGCGACCACGTAATCTTATTTAATTTGAAGTTCCCAAGATCTAGTGACTTCAAGTGCCTCCTCCGTTTTCTTGGCGCCCAGCCTGCTCAACCAGCAGAATAAACGCGTAGCAACGGACTTAGATATATTCTTATTCCATTTCCCTAACCAGCCTATTTGATTTGGCTGAATTTGAGGGCTAGAACTCACCAAAAAGACCCATGAGTGTTAGTCCCTTGTCGAAACTTTGGTCGACTTTTGGTTCCTGAGGGTCGCATAAAAGATGCTCGTGAGAGGGACGGCGGCCAATACAAGAGGCGGTCGATCTGTTAGTCTAACAGAGGAGGGGACACGGCGCCTCAGGTGCTTCCTGTGCCTCTATACGACATAAAAAAAAGAATTGATGGGTTACGACGGAGTTGAAGAACTGAACATACACCTGGAGATTTATAATATAGAACCAACTGATGTGTGACTAAAAGAAGTTAGAATCAATCTTTATAATATTAATGACCGATGTGCGTTTTTCTCTTTTCTCTATACATTCAGCCACAGTCCTTAACTCTATCCATCTACTAAGTAATTTCCCATAGTTTTCCCCTTTTAATCGGTGAAGGTCTTTCGATAGTACACTACAGCATGCTCACGTCAGCATGACTAATACACAAAATACACAAGCTTCAATCAAATTTATAAAAATATAATTTAGTAGAACGCGTGCTATTTCATAATAAACGAATTTGCAGCCTTTTTCTCATGAAATTAATGTGCTTTTCTCGTAGGACTAGCACCATTTGAGATGTTGTACATAGATGGTGCTATGAGAAAAAATGGATTAAATAGATGTGAAATATAAAAAATGCGCTTAATTCCGCAGAAACCAACAACACTCTGTTTGGATTCCCAGACCATCTGCCCCCCATCCTATTCCCCACTGACCTTCTTCACATACGATATAGAACCGTCTAATCTATAACGAATATAAGTAAATTTATTGTCCTGAAATTTTAATCAGACCGTATGCGTAGTTACTAAAGGCTTTCCTACCATATTGGCAGACTGAGTGATACAAGACCGGGAAATTAGTAATTACATTAAATTACTAAATAAGGTAGCTATGGTAAAATACGTTACCATAACTATTTGCGCTCGCAGAGAATTTTCTAACTTAATGTAGCCAAATGCTTCACCAAAAAACATTTTGGTTTTAAGGGCTACGGTATCAAATTACGAGTACGGCTGTAAATTTCATAAGCACAGCTAGTTTTTAATTGAGCTAAATGCTATATATGATTACAAACAGCATTTAGTTATCAACATTAAGTATGCAAGCGAAAAAAGGAAGGTACACCAAATACATCGAAGAAAGACAGGTAATCTATAGGTAGGGTGTTCCTTTATATATATGATCACCGCACATAGAAGGGGAAATATCGTTTTACTATAATGCAAAAACTGCATTGACGGCTGAGAATTTAAATAATTTTTGGACAGTGTTAGACAGTGTAGGCCGCAGCCGTGCCCGCGGCTACGTATTCGGAAGGGTAATAAAGAACGTTCCGCATTTTGAGCTTTCGTGGTCGATAAGATTAATACATATATGTACTAATTTACTTCAGACTGATAAACCAAGATGAAAAATGTAAGCGGGAACGCAAAAAAGACGTTTGCAAAAGTCTATACACTAGCAAAAGAATGTTTGTGTTTCAGAAGTGTATCAGCGGTTTAAGGCATCTAATTATAGGGCGCATACGAACCTTGAAAACGTTGAATTTTCAGTGGGAGCCTTGAATTTTGAACATAGCCTTGAACTTTGGGAAGGTGGGAATACTTGGAGTTTTGAAAGGTAAAGCATTGGAACTTATTTTAGTCTGAATAGCTATAATTCAGGGTGGATACGAACCTTGGACTTGAAGGGAGCCTTGGGAACCTTGAAAGAGCCTTGAATTTTAGGCGCAGCCGTAAATGCCTTACCTTTCAAGGTTTTAAGTGTTTTCATTTTCTTAGAGTTCAAGGCTGTGTCCGGGATTCTGGGCTTTTTCGGGACTCTTTTCAGATTCAAGGCTTCCACGGTTTGTAGGTATACACCCTGAATTAATGAATTAGCAGTTGGCTTTCCTCGTCATTACGTTATTTTTTTATCAGTGTTGTGAATATTATACAGAGAGCGTTAAAAACTGACATTCAAAAACTTTATGTTTATGTACAGTTGACGTTATTTGGCGGCAAACCGCATGATTGGCCTACGTTAACAACATTGAACTTTCTCAATTTTAGAATCACAGAATTGAAGCAATTGATATGTCCGTGTTTTTCTTTTTTAAAATGATTTTCCAGTCCAAGTTAAACAGGCCTCACATTGCTTACGACAGCGACTCCATCATATCAAGCAGATAAGTTGGTACATGTTTGGTCGCACATAACTTCCTGCCATTTTTATTATTAACAACCTCGCATTTTCAGGATGTGAATCTCTAAAATTTCCATACGCTTACCAGCAATTCCTCCTTTTTTATATCACCGGGACCTCCGGCAGGATGACCCTTCCCCAGGGTCTCATGGGAGCCTCTGAGAACGCCCTCTCTCGGTCGTATCGGGAACGTCGCTCAGATAATGAGGAAGCGAGCGACCCCCCGAGATGTGGAAGGCCCAAAACAGGCGAGGGAAGATCCCGGCACGGTAGTAATAAGCCAGATAAGCTAGCCTGAGATGATGAATGTTGTTAAGCTGCTTAGGTATATTGTCTCCGGCGGTGGCCCCTGGAAATTTTCGACCTCATCAATATCCGGCGACTGGGCAGATTGCTCGCAAAACCTTCGCTGTTTATCCCGGTCCTAATAATACTCCTGCGTAGAAATAACGACAGAGGTTTTGAAAATGCAGCAGAGATTCAAGATTGGAGCTGCAGGCAATCCACAATTGTAATAATTTGTCGTCCATAAGCCCCGTTAAACAGGAGACTCTCCTAGAGGAACATCGTGCTAGTTGTAGTATGTCCTTTAGCATATGGACAATGTAAACCTACATGGTGGCTGTTAATTTTCTACCCATGTTAGTATTAAGACTGCAATGCCTCAGGATGTTGAGCCCTTAATATAATGGGTGCATTCAGATGAGACATAATAAATGAGCTTTTTCTTTCTCCGTAGATATTTCGATATGTCTCCTAAAACTGAGGTAGAAGTTGTGGCTGAGGAGCCAGTCTTCACAATAGCAGAGTCTTAGCACCAATATTCTATGAGGCTGGTGACAAATTCTAGTTCTATGAATCATTATTAGAAAAGATACAAAAACAATGTGTAACCTGCTATGAAATTTCAAGTCTATTTGATGGGTAGTACAATATTTCTGCATTGTAGGCAGTTTATAGAGACTGAGATGAGTGAACATTTTGATAAGGAAACTAGAAATCCTCGTGGCATATGGCCATCACCCGCGGCGAGGAGCAAATTTCAACGCTGTCATTATTGATGGCCAGCTAATTCTGGAACTTGGGTATTGCTCACACCTAGGTCAACACATTTTTGACTCCCTGCAAAAAATTATGAACATTGCTCAACTCCTCATTCTTTTTTTGGGTGGACAAACAAAGTTCAACGTCATTTTTGATTTCCACTTAACTCTAGAGTTTTGGCATTTTTCACATCTAGGTCTACCCACCTGACACCCTGCAAAAAATTATGAACCTTGCTCAACTCCTTCTATTTGGGTGAACAGACAAAACAAATATGCAAAAAAACAAACAAATTTACTTAAATCTTCGCGAAAACATTATCACCACTCGATCTTCGCTTCGTTTGCGGGTGATACGTAGCGTCATAATCTAGTGTGTTGTGGCTTACATATGGCGGCCTTTAATCTATATTATTAGTTGCACCTTTTAGCAAGTTCCCGGCGGCACTTCCTGGTAAGTAAAGCCAAGTTTGGGGCAATAAATACGTGATAAATGTGAAATTCTGCGGATGGCATTCCGCTACTCAGTGAACCGAGCCATTGAAGTAAATCAGAACTACTTCAAAATAGTTTGTTCTACGAAGGTGAAATTAGTATAGGGCTATAAGTAACCCGTCTGTCGATGATCAGACGCAAATGAATGGTAAGCAGTCTTCTTGGAGATTAAGACAGGAAGAAAAAGGGAACAAAATTTTGAGGCTAATATACCACACTGATCTATATAGAGATCGAGTTCTCTTAGCTACACAGTGGCTTTTGACTGGTACTTCGTTTTTTTTTATAAAGCAACTCACTGTAGAAAAATATACCAAGCGCTATTGTGATGTTCACTTCCTGTATGCTAATGGTTCATGTATAATAGCAGAGAAGGGTACAATTCTAAGTAATTACCACGATAATCTCGGACAAAAAAAAAAAATAAGCTTCTGTAAAGGCTCACACGTGGTTGGTGACGCTAGAATTACAAAGTCGTTACTCACATGCAAACAATGTGCGACTGACGTCATCCATCATGCCATCGGTCACAGGGCAAACAACACAATAGAATGTCCCGAGCCTTTGCAATGCATTTTATCCAGACAAACCTCTGCACAAATTCCCTGCTGCTGTTTAACAATTGACGATGACTGCGCAGAGTGCTGGAGCTTTGATGATGTGGTGGAATATTGATTTCGGAGGTGCAGTACCTCGTCCCTGGCGGCAAAGATGACAAAGAAGTGCCAAACGTTGCAATTTAAAAAAAAAAAGAAAAGACGCAGAAACTGCAAAAGTTTTTGCATAGAAATGAATAGGAGTGTATATATATATATATATATATATATATATATATATATATAAGTATCTGTTGCTAATGGCAACAACTTTTGTTAAACTTTCTGTCTTGTGGTTCAAAGACTACTGTAGATGATACGTATAGGGTTACTGTCCAATAGTAGCTACTGAACTCTTTAAACGTCCAAGAGGACCATTTGGTTAGGCTGATAGTTTGTTATTATAGTACAACAAAAAATGATTTTTTATATTAGACTTAAGAAAGCTTATATCAAACTAGATCTATTATAAAGAAGTTAGAAGAATTTATTGAGGACGGAAAATGTGGAGCTAGCTGTTGGGCTGGCTCATTTAAAGTTCTTACTTATATCATAATATGCATTAAACTTGGGAGAATAGTTGGCAAGATTATGGCTAACTACCTTCCATTAAAGTAGCGAAAGTTGTGCCATCATGAGTTTGTGAGAGCAAATTTTCCTTTTGCTAATAAAAGTGTGAATATCAGTTTTGAATTGCTCTAAAAGAAAGCAGCACAAAGAAAATATAGTTGAATCAAAAGAATTCACATGAAACGCACAATGCTTACTGTATCCTGAACACCTGCAGTTAGTCGAACTTTCAGAACTGGAATTTGGCCAAAATGTAATTGAAAATGGTTTGACCTCTACTCAGCGTGAAGAACTACCACGAAGATTTTCAGCTAGCAAAAACATGAGCGAAATGGGCTAAAGCCGACAGGAACGAAAAGTCCATCGAAGATTCAGCCTTTCGTATGCATACCACGCTCAAAAAAATAGACTTCTAGTACGTAATTACGTTTCTAAGCGATGCAGGCTTCAGAAAATGCAGCAGTGAAGTAGATAAATCTCTTCTATATTCTCAACATCGTGACGGAGAGACGGACAAAGTTTCAACCAAGCGAGTGAGCAAGCAAGCAAGCAAGCAACCAGCAAACTGCGTTTTATTATTTAGTGCTGCTTTCGTGTCATGCTCTTATAAAGACATAGGCCAGGTTGCACATTTTACAATAACTACGTTGCCCTTTGATGGAGATCGATAAGCGAAAATTAGAACAGGTTGTAGAAGATGGCCAAATTGGGAATCCTTTTCCATATAAATGAATGAAATTCTTACTGAGCCGGCGTTGAAACACAAACAATGATGGTATTTACAGCTGCTCGTAGCACTCTTATGGAGTCTGATTTGTATTACTTTCTCCATACATCGAAACTATGTGTATTGGTCTTAGTTCACGATGTACAAATTGAGTAGATGATCAATGAAACACACAACAAGCAACTTTTCGGGTGGAGTAGACACAATGATCATTTTTTCCAGTCCACTTTTTTCCCTTGACTAAGCAGTTATCGCTTGAACGCAAAAATTAAGAAAATTTAACTAAATCCAGTGATGCTTCACTGCTTGCTGATATAAACTTTTTTTTCACATGTCATATAATGGAAGGACTGTGCTGATCAGCTGAATGGAAACAGAAAGCACTCTTCTCTTATGTCAATTTTGTTTGCTGGTGTAGTGCATCCTTCAGAAGTATATTAGTAGCGGAAGTATGATATCATAAATGAAGAAATATCATCACAAATTTTAAGCGGGTATGAACAGTCTGTGCACGGCAAAGTTCGCTGGTTTAAGGACAACAGCACACCGTACTTTGCCCAGTGATATAGACAGCGGCTGGAAGTATATAAATACATGCTTGGGTTAGTCCGTTAACGACGGTGCGTCCGTTAACGAGTTACGCGTTAAGACGGTGCAAAAATTGCCAGGCATATCTTGCGTCATCAGAGACAATGTTTCGTAAATTTCGCGTATGCTATTCTCAGCCTATTTTTAAATATCACCTTAGTAGTATCCTATGCTTCACTTTGATGCACGATTAAAAAATTCTCTTGCACCGGGCGCGCATATAAAAAAGCTGGAAGTGGTAGAAAGAACTTGGGTAATTAACGGTAACTATAACTACCAATCGAATTTGCCACTGATGCATGGAAGCTATGACATAAAAGAGACGATGCTGTCATTATCAATGAGTGGCGTTTAGTAATTTATAAATTACATTATTCGAGAGAGCAGTTGCTCAACTCTCATCTTGTGCTCCTGTTCGACGGTAGCTTACAAAAAGGACACTTCAGTTTTTAGGATGAAAGTCTTTTCAACATTCCAGAAGTTGGACGAGTTCAAAGATAAAGGGAACGCAGGCGCAGTTGCGAAGGAAAAAAATGCCTCTCAAAGGACAACAAGAGTCCCTTCAAAAGAACGATCAACTGCTAGAAAGAAATGACGAAGTTGTTCCTTGACTGGTACTCCTTGTAATTAGGAGCACAAAAAACTGCCAGCTGATAAAGTTAGGCGGTAAGCTGGAATAAAGCCTTGTTTTTATATATTGCATAACGTATAGAGAGAGCTAAACATAAGGTCGTTTTAGTGTAGTAGCCTAATACCGTAACGTACAGACGTACTCTTTGAAAAAGAGTGGTGTCCCGGCCAGAACTAGCACGGACAGAAGAATCTACAGTAGCTACTTTAGGGATAAAGTTTTCCTATAGGTGCTGTTCGACACTAGATTCTATATAACAGATTACCGTACAAATTTTTGTTGTTGCCCAGATAGTGGATTACTGTTCTGGCTTCTGGGGCGGCTCAGAATTTTGTTAGGGTTGTGTTTGGAAAAAAAATTCTCCTATAAAGAAGAGCAACATAAACATTACCACAAATACCAGCACCGTTAGGCATCTACAAATTCTACCTACAGATTACAAACTGACATACACAGCAGCAAACCGCGTTGTAGATCACACACTCCTCAGTTTCCGCTATCTCACCATAAAATGAGTTCGGTTGTATTATGGCTCTCAAATTCAGCCTGTAAAGGCAGCTGCAGCAAAACAAAGCGAAACTCAACTTATTTCTTTCCCAAGAATAGATGCCGTTCTTGAGAGCTTGTTTTCTGGACAGCGTGAGCGATCACCGCCACGATGCCCGAAGTGACAAAAAGAGCTGAGAAACGCATGGCGGNCCCCCCCCGACTGCTGCTGCGGCGCAGCAGCCCATGGAATTTCAAGGGTCCAGAAAAACAAATCCTTTCAAGGTTGCAACAAACAGAATTTGCTGCAAGAAGGAGTTATTTGTTCGGTATATGCACGACTTCCTTCACCGGGCTGCCGACAACAAATAAATAAAAAATAAAACTTTAAAAAGTGGACTTGGACAGCGTATGCTCTTTTTGTTCTATTACACATTTTTAAAGAGGTTTTTGCTTAGAAGCGTAGCAAAGCGAAGAGCCTCGCACTATGTTCAGTTGCAAGACTGGCATTTCTCTACTACCTTCTCATGTGACGTATGGCTGCAAGCTTAAAAACCAATAACTTCAATTGAGTGAACGCTCTCTCCATCCACCTTGGATTGTAAACACTTCCTGGTGTAAGTACTCAGACCCTTGTTTTTGCTGCATGAGTACCCTTTGTTGCTATAAAGTTGCTTAAATTAGCAAAGGCTATGTGCACTAAGAACATATAGCGTAAGCACAATATACTCAAAACTAGTCACCAGTGTTGAACTCGTTATCACCGTCATGACTCACGAATTTAGTAGAGCATAGTGCCTCATCGGATCCAACGTACCTATAGTATATATCCACTGTGCTGGTATTAGTAGCCAAATCTTTATGAAGATCGCTCAGAAGGGCAGTGTAATAAGCTGTAACAGCACCGTAGTTAATGAAGGCCCTAATAGTTGAGGTATTCACTACTCTAGACTTGTAATACATACAGTGGCAGCGCCATAATTATTATTATTAAAACTTCACGCTTGGGCTCCCACGGACAGGTAATACAACCCAAATGAAGCATTTGCAACACCGGGAAGCCCAAAACGCTGCTACAGGAAATCCAGCAAAATACCATTAACAGCAGACTT
>LQNS02278083.1:10591201-10604480 GCA_001587735.2 Parhyale hawaiensis | reverse complement strand
GGGAATTGAAACAGGATCTCCATTGTTAAGGCTTGAGGCATTTGAGAGGAGCATCTTTGCTGCCCCCTCAAGCGAGGGTCCAGACAGTAAGCTAGTCTGATTCTCTGAGTCATGAGTCCGTTCTGAGCACTCATTACTTGAACCAGGATCTCTACTCCCTTAAGAATCATCCCCAGGCGGAGTACGTCCCCGCTTCTTCTTCCCCATACAACACCCGGATTATTAGGGGAAATATGCAAAGAAAACGGAAATTTCAACTTACGAAGATCGGCCAGACACGTCCTCACCTGACAACCTCCGTCCGTAGTCCCTCGTCTAGCTCAACGGAATAAGTCCTCGCTTTTGGTTGTGTTTACGACCACAACTCGCCACTTCATTTTGAATGCGCTTATCGGTCTTGGTTGTGACGTCACATTGTTTATTTACAAAGTGAAGTTGTTTGATTGGAGCAGAATTTGAATTTTTATTGGGGCTGAAAAGTTTTGTTTGTGGTTATAGGTTACATTAGACTGAAATTTACACCTAAACCGCGTGATTAAAGACTGTCATTGTTTATAGAGGGGTATAGTTATTTGTTTGTTTACAATAAGAGCTTGTCATGTTTGTCGAGAGAGGGCGCTGAATCCCATCTCGTGTCCTTGTGACTCCTCTAGTTGCTCGTTAATGGAACCATAACTTTGTTTATAGTTGCGAATTTTTGGTTGTTCACGGAGAAACGCCTGAGGCGTTGAAGTACCAGTAGTTTAATTTGGGTGAGGATAGGTTTGGTTCAGGTCACTATATTAGGTTCCTCTGGGTGTGCTGTTGGACCCTCTCTGAATCGAGTAGTTTTGTCAGGGAGATCTTATCTTTTATGATACTGGGTAAGTTGAGTTAGATTAGATAGATGCCCACTCCCAAAGAGACACTGGAACTTCTGCCCTGGCCATCTATGGGCTTTTGCCATTATGTTAGTAGGATATAGAGGACTGGAGAAAAGAGAAAAAAGGAGGAAGAAACCCTGCCAAAAAGACGATCCTGATATGCGTAGCTTAGAGATGTCTAACTGTGTAGTTGGAGTGGGAGAGAGAAGAAGACGGATTAGGGTGGCCTCGGAAGCTTTGGCCGTTAAGAGTTGGCGACTCCTGGAGAAGGAGTCTTAGCTGTGGAGGATGTCTCTACCTATGTATGGCAAGACAATTTTTAAATGCGTTGACTGACTCCGCACTAACAACAATGGAAGGGAGTCTACTCCAAATGCTGATTATGAAATATGGAAAGAACCGCTGACTTAAGGTTGGTCTTCGTGCTTTATGCTTGAGTTTTTAACCGTTGTTTCGTAAGTGATTATTGAGGTCTCTTTCAAAGAGTCGCATTGTAGGCACATCGTTGAAGCCATTCAAATACTTGAATGTTTTTATTATTATTATTATTATTAGAGCTAGCACTAGGCATTCAATTTATATAATCCACCACTCAAATGTACACATTTAAAACGATTACTCCGATAGATATTGATGAACTGAGCATGAATTCAATTTATAGGTTAGCTATAGCAACCAGAACTGTTTAGATTTTGAGATATTTCTTTACTAACTTCCTCTTTATGGCTTAGCTATGCTCGTAATCTTTAGCTTATCTCTAATTCCATTGTGTGTGTTGAATTTGTTCCAGGCATTTTTCTTCACTGAAAGATGGGCTTGCGTGAAGATAATGTTGGAACCTTGGAGGATGCAGCTGCTAAAGTGAGTCGAGAGTGACACGTTCTAAAAAAATGCTTGATGAGAATTGTAGCTATAATTATGTGGTGTGTGGTCGGCATCCAGTGCAGTGTAGCATTGTCTTTGCTTTGCTTTTAAGATGCCATCCATTCATTGCTGTAGTGTACTGGGATTTCTTTTATTGCAAAGCTGAAGTAGGACATATTCTAATATTTAAGTGCTGTAACTTAGGCATAGTTGCATTTAGTACTCTTAATGGTATTTTTGTATGTTTGCATACTTGCATGTAGATAAGATTTGAATTGGTGCTGTATTCATCACGAGCTTCTGTTTCAGCGCAAGGCTAGGCTTCTTGAGTTAAAACAGCGCAAGAGAAAGCTTGAGAGCTCTGATCAAAAGGAGGAGGCTTCTGGTAGTACTGGATCTGCAGCTGCCCTGGAAGATCTTCCTACTTCACAAGTGCTCTTCAGGTACCTACATGCTGATTTTCACCTGCTGTATCGTGAAGTGGAGTTACAGTGGGCAAAATGAGATAACTTTAAGTATAAAAGCAACCACTTTTTCCTCTTTATATACTGTAAAATGAACAGATGCTGGAGGTAGCACAGAAGTACCGTAGTACCTATCCATGTAGAACTGGAGAAACAACTCCGAGGCACTCTTGACTGTTTACAATTTGAGAAACCAGCTTGTTAAAGTTACTTCATGCTGTCCTAAGTAATCTCATTTTATTGTAGATATAACATACTTAGTTGACCTTTTTGTATGCTTTTAGCAGTTAACCCTTTACTGGATGGCTGAAGAGAAATAACCATAGCTATATGCTAATTTGCCTGGTGAAGGGTTAAGTGAATTTAAGAATAAGAATTTGTTCGTGGGTACACATGTACAATATAGCTATAGTGTAAGCTGCTAATATGAAACTAACATGACTTTTTCAGTGGGTTGCTCCCAGCAGAGTACTTCTGTTGGTAGCACCAGACCAGCATGAGCACCCAACTCTGGGGCATCATATATTGTTCATATACATACCTATAAAAGTTTTGAGATGTAACCCCCCTTATAGACAGATTTAGGCACTCTGTTTTTTTTTAGCTATCTCCTGCTCCTTTCTGAGGTAGCTCAGTGACATCACCACAAGGGCTCTTCAGTTTTGTAAATAAACTTTTGTTATAACTCGTGTGAGTGATAACATATCTGAAGTGAAGCTCGGGTGCTGCTGCTTAGTTGTTTATTTGCTTATTTTCCTGACGTTCTGACATAAGTAGCTACCTTTTGTATTTAGGTTTAAAGTATTTCATGGTATTTTATACTATGGTTAGGGTTTTAATTTCTGAATTTGGAAACTTTTGGGGTGGTCAGCCTTATACCTCCGCCATATTGGATGCCTTAGCCCATGTATCCTTGTGTGTTCTCAAGCTCAGAGCAGCAGCAGCAGCAGCATTGAGGGCAGAGCCCAGTTGTTGGTGGTGATTGTGCATATAGTCTATAGTGTTAAGCCTTTGGAATTTGTAAGTAGCTATAGGTAATTACCTACTTGTTTCAATTCCAACATTGTGGAGTTGATGTTAAAATTCTTCCAGTGGAGGAATATATAGGTACTTGGTTGTTGGCCCTGGTAGCCCTACCAATTCCACCAAGTAGCTACCTAGGTATATAATTTGCTTATACCTACTTGGTGATCGGCCCTGGTGGCCTTAGCAATTCCGCCAAGTATATTGTTGCTGATGCATTATTACTTTTTCACTAGTTGAATTGTAACTGTAATGTAGGTAACTATGTGCTTGGTGACACAACAACATTGTGGAGTAACAACTGAACATAAATTTTTCCTCGAATGGAAGATAAATACCTAGGTGGTTGGCTCCTTGTAACTTAAACTATTCTGCCAGGTCTATTGTTTGCCTATGCATTATATATTGTAATATTCCCTGTGGAATAATGCACGCCATATATCCTACCTACTCAGACTAGGAGTCCTAGCCGGTTAGTGGAGTTGACTGTGTTTTGCATTCCGGCGTTTTGCCCCCCTATTCGGACTAGTAACCCTACCTGGGTTGTGGAGGTGATCGGCCATGGTTTATGTGCCCGGTATAATGCCTCACGAGCCAGACTACTGGTCCTATCCCTTTGAATGGGAAGCCCTCCACTGGGGTGAGGGTCCCTCCACGAGGTGGAGGGCTTTTATTTCCTCCACAGAGCGAGGCCCTCCACATGATGGAGGGCTTATATATGCCATGGAACGAAGCCCGCCACTAGTTGGTGGGCTTATGTTTGCCCTTTAATGGATGGCCCTTCACTAGATGGGGTCTCATAATATTGTCCCGAAAAATGTCAGGCCTTCCACTAGATGGAGGCTCAAATTACCGCTATATAGCGAGGCTTTCTACTACTAGTTGGAGGGCTCAGCACAGTTTCCCAAGAAAACAAGAGGCTCTCCAGTAGTTTGAAAGCTCAAATTGGTCGTATCCTATGTCTTGGCCGAATCCAAGATGGCTGATGGCTTTGGGGACTCCAGGGTCCCTTTACAAAACCGATTCACACAGAAATAAAACAGCTTTTGTAACTTGTGTGGATTTACTGGTGTTCCACATTTGGATCAGACTCTACATCCGACAGGACATTGAAACTAAGAAATATACTGGGCGTTCATTTTTGGACTTAGCCTCCTAACTTTTGCAGTTCATCGAGACTCATATGATTGAGCAGGTTACGTGAAGGTAGGCCTAGTTTGCCCAATTTCCTATTATTTCTGTTTTTGCCACGTCAAAATTGGGCTACTACTCATATAGGGTTAGGATAGTTGAGTTCTTGAGGCTTAAGGATTTGCTGAAGTCCTCACAGGACTTAGTCTCAAGACTTGCATGGAATGTTTGCCTTTGTGTTATTTACGCGTGGTCCAAAATTGGACTGAGCCTCAGAACTATTCAGTTTGCTGAGGCTGCAACACAATTTTGGCTGTCCATTGAGTTCCTAGCTGCAGATATAGTAAAGTTTAAGGAGACTTATTCCTACGTTACTAGCGATCTACCTTGACTTAGCCCCAGTATAGTTCAGGTCCGGGTGGCTCAGCTAATACTGGGCTTCCATTCTATAACATAGCTTCAGATCAACAGGTAACCTAGAAGTTTAATCCATTACGGATGGGCCAGATCTGATCTTGAATGCAGTGGAGTACAACTATTGAGGTTTACCGACATTTTTTTTTTTTCGCAGTGGCTCACTCCAGCAGAATATGTATCTGTGTCGACAGCACTAAGACTTGAGGCATCGGCACGATGGCCGGCTGTCTCCCATCCAAGAGGGTGTTCCGAGTCACCACACTCACTACTCTAGAAAGTAATTTTACAATCAAGGCCAAACTGAAGAACCAACTCCTGAAGAACAAGCAACTCATGACCAACACGAAACTCAGGAATCATTATGGCAAGTCTCAATTGAGACTAAACCAATATGGCCTTCTACTCCGCCCTATTAGGATGAAACACTTCACCATATAAATTACTAAGTCCATAATTATACTTCAAGGAAGATAATAAAGTACTGAAGTGTCAAGGCACTGAACACAATAGAGCAGACTTCTGCGAAGTTTCAAAGGCAGGAGAGGAACTGGAGCTGCTGTCACCATCACTGCGAGTCAATTACAATGAAGAGACTAGGGAGACCAGGGCTTATATAGAGGCAGACCTGCCAGCATATGATGTCATCTCCCCCCCCCCCTCAAAAAAAAATCCAAAGTTATATCTCCTACCCATCAGGTAAAGAACTTTGAAAATTTGACTAAGTCCTGCTCTTATCACCAGTTGGTACGGGACTTAGAAATTTTTACTAAGTCCCTCCACCTATACTGTACTTATAAGGGCTCAAGACTTAGAATTGGTAGAGTCCTCCCCGAGCAGGAGCTAGCAAATGCTTCAGTGTGCAGACTCTTAGATCTGGGCTTAGTTTCAGTGGGGCATAGCCCTGGAAGTATAACATTCTGGATAGATTTAGTTGGTGATAACTTCTCAGGAGGTTTTGCACTGCCTTTTTACGCTTATTATCGATTTTAAATGAACTTATCACTGATAACAGCGCCATAAATAGCCAAATTACAGAAGACGGTTATCAACATTGACAACATTTTATAACTGTGTGGGACGGATGGATGCGACAATGTGTTTAAGATTGCACCTGGAAACGTCTTCTTTAGCCTACCTATTACTTAGGTCCAAGACGCATGGAAGAACCCAGATAGCCTAATTAGGCCATTGTCTTTTAGCCTTGTGATATGTCTCCTAATTTTATCTCACAATTTAGAACGTATCCTCCAGATTACTGCTCTACGTTTTCTTCGTGTCCATTGAGCATGGAGTCTTCCTCCAGACAATCGGTGGTCAACTGCAGCAGAATACTTCCCGAGAGCCGTTTGGACTATTAGTACGGTAGCTATATCTGAGGCACAACTCTAATAATCTTGCGGCTTTTCAAGGCTCTTACGGTATAGTCCTTCATCTCCAGCGTTGAGTTATGGTTCTATCCTTGAATAACAAAAGGCTTTAATTCAGACATGGAACCAACCGATTCTGTCGCATCATTGAATGACGATTTGCTATTTATCAACTCTATAAATAATTATAATAATAATAATTATCTGCAGCACAAACCAGTGCAGGCTGTTTCCCCAGTTGAAGTGACTGTCTAGTTGACTTTACCTTCTACCTTTAGACTAAGGAGTAGGAATAGGTCAGAGTCTGATCTTTTTTCCTTACTAGAGCAAGACTTCTTAGGGTATGTTCTTCCAAGATTTCCTCCGTGACCCTGGGGAGGAAGTTTGTCTATTGGGGCCATTCCGAGAGACAGAACGGGCCTACTTCCAGCTATCTCAAGGTTAGCTTATAGACGCTACAACTCACAAACAACGAGAAGAGTCTTCAGAAATTGATCNTCATAGGCTGGCAGGTCTGCCTCTATATAAGCCCTGGTCTCCCTAGGCTCTTCACTGTAATGGACTTGCAGTGATGGTGACAGCAGCTCCAGCTCCTCTCCTGCCTTCGAAACTTGGCAGAAGTCTGCTCTGTTGAGTTCAGTGCCTTAACAGTTCAGTAGCTACTTTATTATCTTCTTTGAAGTCCGATTATGGACTTAGTAATTTATATGGTGAAGTGTTTCATCTTACGGCGGGGTAGAAGGCCATATTGGTTTAGTCTCAATTGAGACTTCCCATAATGATTCCTGAGTTTTGTCTTTGTCATGAGTGACCCCTTAGTGGCTTGCTTCAACTACACTAGTGAATCCTTTAGGGCCTTAAGCATTGCTTAGCCTAGTTGCTTGTTCTTCAGGAGTTGATTCTTCAGTTTGGCCTTGATTTAGTGCTCCGCCTACTTATGATGTCTTACGTACCGAGATTATAGATTATCGATTGTAATGAATTTATCGCTGACTACAGCGACCTAAATAGCCAGATTACGGGAGCCTTTGTCAACGTTGACTACCTTTTATATCGGGGTAGGACCGCTGAATGCGACTAGTGTTTGAGATTACAGCTGGAAACTTCTTCATGAGCCTAGCTAGTACCTAGGCCCAGTCGGATGAAAGAATGCAGATAACCTAATTAGGCCATTATCTTTTAACTTGGTGAGATATCTCTTAATTTTATCTTTCAATGTAGAATATATTCTTCAGAGGGCTGCCCGAGGTTTTATTTGTGTCCGGTGAACAGAGAGTCTTCCGCCTTCAGCTCCAGAGCTCTAGACGATCGTGGACAACTGCAGCAGATACTTCCGAGAGTCTGTTGGGCTATATCCGAGGCACAACTCTGATAGTCTACGACCTTCCAAGGCCCTTACAGGCCTTCATCTCCAGCTTCGAAGTATGGTGCTTACCTTGGATAACAGAAGACTTCCTTTCTGAATTGAAAGAACCGTCTCTATCACATCCCCGAATTATGCTTGGCGATTTATCTACTTTATAGATAATAATATAACCTGCAGCGATACCTGTGCATGCGTTGGTCCCAGATGGAACGCAGTATAGGTGACTTACCTTTTACCTCTAGAGACACAGGAGTGGAATAGGTCAGAGTCCTGAGTGTTCCTTTCTAGGGCAAGACTGCCTATGTTCTAACAGGAACTCCTCCGTAATCTTAGGGGGAAGTTTGTCTTTTGGGGGCCATTCCGAGAAACGGAAGGGGTCTATGTTCCGCTAATGTTGATGTTAGCCTCCAGATGCTACATCTCGCAGACAACGAGAAGAGTCTCCAAAAATGGATCAAGAGGATAGGTACTGTTCTACGAAGTTTACGCTCAGCGGCTGCAGATTTTCTACAAAGAAATAGCTGCCTACGGTCTCCTTTTTAGAATGTTTGTCATTAAACTTGAAGGTTTTAACATAGATGTACGACGACAGATGATGTAGCCCGGACCCTGGTAAGACCAGAGGACTGGAGCGAGCTGAAGCCTAAATAGTCTTAAGCTTTCCAGATTGGATGAGAGCTCGTTTTTGAATATAAGGCCACAGCTAGAGGCGTGTTGAGGCCTCTAACCTGCTTGCAGCCCGGTTAAGGGTGGAGGCCGAGAAGTCTAGACTGGTGTTGGCTGCTGTTCCGCAGAAGTTGCCACTCTTACGACTACGGGGCCCGAAGAGGCTTAAGATACTGTTACCGTTAGTAGCAGTGTCTTCGGGTTGGCTTACCTCCTGGTAATAGAGGGAGAATTTGCGGTTATGGAGCCCTTGAATCTAGGTATAACTTCAACCTTACCCGCCTAGATTAGGCCTGAGTGCCAAGAATCAGTGGCATGGTTATTTTCTTTGGAGTTTGGGAGAGTGGATCAGCAAGGCAGGTTTTCCTTGTTTTCCCCTAGTATAGTCTCTCCTTAGGGAACCCCCGTCCAGTTCACAGGCCTTTTAAGGCTGGCTACGCTATAGTCACAGTTTCCTGAGGAATTTAAGCTAGTTGAGCGTGCTTAGTCGCCCGTAAACCAAGGGATTCAGGGGTTAGGAGACCATTGCGGGTCTCAGTCTCCTCTATTCTATGGCGAGAGGAGGAACCTTTGGAGCTCTTACGGGACTAGTCTCATCTAAGTGGAGGTCTCTCTTGCTTTCGAACTGTATGGTGTTCCCCTGAGCTCTGGTATACTTCGGTTGATGTATTTGGCCTGTTTTGAGCGCTAGCCTCCCAGTCCAGGTAATCACAAAACCCCTCCCTGCTTCGCCGTGGGTAGGTCGTGCTCTCCGATAGAGGTACTCTGCTAAAGTGAGCCACTGCAAATATCCAGAATGTTGCAATGACATTTTTGCAGTGGTGAATGTAGGCAGAGTACCTCTGGAGTTTATCAATGCCCAAAGCCCATTCATTTTGTGATTTTGTTCTAAGGAGATGTTTGCTCGCAATTAGGTATAGTGAAAAGCCTAGGGAGACCCGGGCATATATAAAGGCTGACCTGCCGGTCTATGACGTCATCTGAAAAACAAAATCCAAAGTTTTGTCTCCTACCTATCAGGTAAAGAAATTTGAAAATTTGACGAACTCCTGCTCTTTTCACCTGTTGGTACGGGACTTTCAGATTTTTACCAAGTCCCTCCACCTACCTATACCTATAAGGGCTCAAGACTTGGAATTGGTTAAGACCTGAGCTTATACCTATACAAGAGCAGGACTTCATGATTTTGACTGTCAAGAAAAAATCCAAAGTTGTGTCTCCTACCCATCATGAAAGGAACTTTGAAAATTTGACCAAGTCCTGCTCTTATCACCTTACAGTGCGGGACTTAAAAAATGTTACTAATTTACTAAGTTCCAACACCTATATATATACCTATAGGGCTCAAGACTTTGTATTTGTCAATTTCTGAGCTACTTCATGATTTTGACTATCAATAAAAAAATTACTTTCTAGAGTATCTTTGTTAACGTTGAGTGTTTTAACTCGGAGCACCCTCCTGGATGGGAGACTGCCGGCCATCGTGTCGATGCCTCGAGTCTTAGTGCTGTCCGACAGAGGTACTCTGCCTACGTTCACCACTGCAAAAATATAATTGCAACAGTCTGGATAATTGTTGGTCCAGGAAAGAATTTGCTCCAGTCTGACAAGATGTTCTTTGAGCACTTCAGGAAGTTTACAGGGGCCTCAAAATGAATTTAACCCTAGAAGAACAGGGTATCCGAGACCGTGGCAACCCCGGTCATTGTTTTCAACAGAAGTAAGATAGAGGGAAAAGCTTCTACCTGAGTGACAGGGTCCTGCAAGCTTAGTTCTTACGGCTGGAGAGTGAAGGTTGAGGCTCAGGGTAAGCAGAAACATACCTAGGTTGGACTTGATGGGGATAAGCCGGGCTATATATTGTAGCAAAACGTTCAGAGTAGGTACCTGTGAGGGCTGGCTATCCTCTGATGTTTAGACTCGGGTTGACACTCCTTATGTAGGGGTGCACTTAACAGTTACGAAGCAACAGAGGTATTGAATTGTCTAGATAGATTCTAGAAGCTTTTGGTTCTTATCAGTGTGGCTCCTTGGCTATTCGGCAGCGAGGATAACGGAGTCTGGTATTGAAACAGTGCTGGAGGTTTTAGCTCCTGGCTGCTTAGACTGTTGGTAGAAATTTGAATCTTACGCAGGGTACTGCGCAGTTACTCCCAAGTCAGTTGGATGCAGGGTTCCAGAGTCGGAGGATTTGAGGTGGAGTCGGAGTCGGAATCTCACTTGCTCTAAGAGTCGGAGTCGGAATTTTTAGCCCGACTCCGACTCCGGAATCCCATTTGTAAACAAATATCATTCAATTCTGAATTTTCAGTCACAGATTTGAAAAAAAAATTGTAAATGTGAATATTTTTTTGTACATTTCTCTTTTATAGCTATAGCTACCATGTATTTTCCTATTCCATATGATGAGGCCATTGACAAAATGTTGGGTAGANGGGGGGGGGGCAAAATCAATTTTAGGCCGATTGTTCTGAAATTTGCATAGTATAAGTATTTTTGAAAAAGAAACACATTTTGCTTCCACAAATTTTTGGATTTAGGCCTAAGTTTTTGAAATAATGAGAAATATCTATAAATATAGCTACAGTATAGATAGCCTATGCATTTTTTCTAAGTTTCAAAGGAATAGAACTCAATGAGTTTTCATGCTAGAATAAAAGCAATGACAGTTTTGGAATCCTTGAAACACTCCTAACAAAACTATTGAGCAGGATTTTCCATTTTTGCCCTAATTATTATTTTTTTTTTCAACGCAGCTTAGAACCAATTTTTTCCCCTGTATTTTAGTTACGTAGTGATCGGACAGAATAGAAAATCTAGAGGCCAGCTCGGTAATTTAGTTAAGAATGTTGCAATGATTCCAAAGCTGTCATTGTTTTATTGTAGCATGAAATTGCATTGAGTTCTATTCCTTTGAAATTAAAAAAATGCATAGGTATATATATATGTATATATATATGTATATATTTCCATTATCTCAAAAACTAAGGCCTAAATCAAAGAAATTGTGGGAGCAAAATTGTTTCTTTTTCAAAAATACATATACTGTGCAAATTTCAGAACAATCGGTCCAAAATTGATTATTTTGCCCCCCCCCCCCCCATGCCCCGCTCACATAATGTACCAGATGCGAAAGCTTTACCCTAATTAATTTAATGTCCCCACATCCTCAATTTAATCTCCCAAATGATGTAAAATATTGTATATGTACCATACCGTACACCTAGCATCTTTAACTTGATATGTTTATACTAGCTAAAATTATTTGGACATGTTTCATGTTTACAGCAAATATCTACCTACTTGTTGGACCTAGGAGTCGGAAGTCGGAGTCGGAAAATCTTGAGAGCCAGGAGTTGGAGTCGGAAATTCTGGAGGGCCAGAAGTTGGAGTCGGAGTCGGACCTTGAACCATCCGACTCCGCAACCCTGCTTGGATGGAGTGCTCCTGTGGTGGTCACCTCCTTTAGAAGGGCGTTTCGTCAGCTTCGAGGATGGGAGCGTGAGTGTGTTTTGCTTCTAGTCCAAAAGTGCAGAGGATCCGTAGATAAGATGGGCTTTGCTCCGCTATTGGGCGAAGTTATTCTGGAATAGGAGTTATCCTTGGAGGGGCCCAAACATGTTCTTGGAGAGGACAGATTGTCTCAGGAGAGAGATCCAGAGGTTAGCTACATTAGACCTGCTTATGTTGGGAAGTTCTTCCCTGAAGATGTGTTGTTGAATTTAATATCTTCAACAGTGTGATGGGGCTGCTCCTTAGGGGATGCCTGGAGAGGGCTCTACTAAGGACGGCTAGTGATGTAAAGTTGTATAGAGTTTTAAAACTAGGTTCCAGTTCAGAAGGTCGGAGAGGCCAAGAAGGTCTGGGCCTGGACAATGCTGAGAATGGTCTGGCCGACGTCGGTGGAGCTTTAGGTGGGCTTACGAGAAGGATCCTCGTGACTTAGTTTCCGGACAAAGAGGAATAGGTGTTTTCGGCAGAAGTTGTCATTGTTGGTTGAAACCACCAGAGCAGAGGAGTAGAAGTTTACTTTACCTGTAGAATGGCAGTTAGGTGGTAGAATGTCAGAACAAGGGACTTCAACTTTTTTTTTTTTTCTCCTGGGCTTACAGTCAGATAGCGGGGCCATAGGAGTAGGTCTGAAAGACTGATCCAAGTATTTTGCCCAGTAACTCTGTGGTATGTTTCAGATTTACCTGGCTACAAGCGAAGTGAAAGTGAATTCGTGATTCGATGTCACGTATTATTATCGTAATACGGACTTAACAGTTTCTCAGGGTCCAAGAAGTAGTTAGAGTGACCTTTATGGCCTTTGTTAGCGGAAGTTAACGAGGGAGGTTAAGTGTTTCCTAAGGTGAATCTCATATGGAGGTGTTGAGTGGAGAGTCTGAGAGATAGAGAAATCCCGACTGTAATGGAGATTTTAGCTGAAGAAGAACCATTTTTAGCTGCTCTCGCAGGGCAGGCCTCGTATGACAGGGTGGTCCTTGCTTCCAGGTTCTGGGCTGCGGGCTAGGATCAATTCGGGCCCCTTGGGTGTGTTCTTACACATTAGGAAAGAGACAAGTTGTCGTTTTCTGCTATTTGGGCTATAGCTGCAGCCTGAGCTATCGGTGTGAGTTGCACTGCAATTAGCGAGGGTTAGCTGGTCTTACATTTATTAGCGAAGGTGGTTGTTTACAAATAGCGATAGTCTAGGTGTTAGTTATATCTACGTACAGATATGCGGGCCAGAAACTGTTATCTTTGCATTTAAGGTGGGAGCCTGCATTATTTGCACCATTTAGGATGTGAATGGGTTTTATAATTACCTCCGCCACGGAGGCTATGTTTTTGTTGTATTAGTCAGACTTTGTCTGTTACCAAGATAGCTCTAAAAGTTATGAACCGATCTTTACAAAATTTTTTGGGATTGTTAGATATGTTAACTGAAACAGATGATTAACTTTTGGTGAAAATCCGTTCATCCATTTGTTTATGTAGCTGTACAGTGACCGAGAAACGTTCTATTAGGATAACCTCGGTGTAAGGTCAGAGCAGGGTTCAAAACGAGCAGGAACTGGAGAAAAAAATAGAGGAATTTTAAGGAGTCGGAGGTCTCCGGAGAGCTCTCCGAAA
>LQNS02278083.1:10448726-10460380 GCA_001587735.2 Parhyale hawaiensis | reverse complement strand
AATGCATTTCCAATTTTTACCTGCTGCACTCTGTTTGTTAAGTAACTCCTAACTAACGAATTGGACACTCCCCTGAAGCCATACATATTGAGTTTAGACAGCAGAATAGTGTGATTTACTGTGTCGAACGTTTTTTTAAAGTCGATGAATATTCCAACTGCGGGGGATTTAGAGTCAAGAGAAGAATTTACATATGAGCATAATTTTGCTACTGCATCCGCCGTGGATATACCTTTGCAAAATCCCAATTGATTTGGATTTATTATACCATTTTCGTCTAAGAAATTTCTGATTCTTGTAGCAATAACTTTCTCAAAAACCTTGCTCAGAGTAGGCAAGACTGCAATAGGTCTGTAGTTAGATACATCAAACGGGTTACCGTTCCTAAATATTGGTGTCACTTTAGCAGTTTTAAGACAGCCAGGAAAAACTCCCACAGTGAAAGCATCATTGATTAGGTTTGATATAGGACCACTTAGGGTTCCTGCTGGAAGACCGAGGGTTGAAATCCCGACAAAGCATCAACGAAGAAAATACAACAAGTCAAAAGATTCCGCAATGACCTATATTATTAAAAGAAATATCGATTATTACGTGAATTTTTTCACGCACGGGTCCACTAGCAATAACAATATGCTTTATTAGGTACAAATAGGGACATGGTACACAGGGAACAGCTTAATACTAATACTAAAGTTACATTAGATAGTAAGATCAGGTAATACCATCTTTGCAAACTACACTGCTCTGCCGCCATTATTTGGCCCCTGTTTGGAAATAGTATGCGCCGCCATCGGCTATACATGGTAGATATGTAGTTTGTAGTCAGGACCGTCACGGATCACCTGGAGTAAGGCGTTATCAGAGTTTTCTTTCCTGAGCTGGAGACTCAGAGTGTATTTTCTTGCTCTGACTTTCAGACCATCCGCATACTTTTGAGCAAATATATATGCACTAGCTGACTTCGGTACATTCATCAGGCGCCGAAATATGTCATTATAGGCTACACATAGGCGTACAATCGATTTCTGCTCAAAGTTCGACCAAACCGAGTTACAGCTCAGGGGATAGCAGTAGCCCCGAAACAGCTGACATTTAACCTCATCCGAGTAAAGACCAAACTTTCTGATTAGCATTTGCCCACTGCGTGGAGCATTCGCGTTTCTTTTTCTATGTCCTGATTAAAAGGCGGCTACTTCTCTTAGGTTTAATGTACATACAAACCGATTTAACAGTATTATACTCAATAAACAGTTTTGCTGACACCAATCGACTAGGCCCTCTAATGGCTGAGCCGCAGAGATGATTTCCTTTAGAAGAATACGCACCAAGCTTACAGAATAGAAATTCAAAGTTCAGCGTAGAAGAGGTTGCCCATCACCGCCATTATTTTAATTTTAAATGAAGAGACCGTAGACGCTCTTCTGACTCAAAATTAGCAGAATCTTAGACGGGTAGCATGAAAACTATTACCTCACCTAACTATTACGCAATACATTAAAAGGTCTAAAGCCATTTAAGACGAGACGAGCATTGAACTCAAGGATGATCAAGGTCCATGACGACTGAAGAATGATCCCTTGCCAGGGACTCTAATATTACTTCCTTCACGGATTCTACACAGCGCTCGATCCCAATGGATCGTAATTTAAGAAGATCTGATCTTAACGAGGCTTAAGAAGAAACTGTCTCGCGACGCAGTGGCGTAGCCAGCCGAAAATTTCGGGTGGGACCAGGACAACAATATTGTTCCTACCTATGTAAACATTGGACAATGTATTACAATCCGTATGAATACTGTTCCTATAGATGATAGAATAATCATATGCAATGCGTTGTCATGGTAGCTGTATTACATACGTATGGTATTGATACTTAGTATTTTACTAATAGTACCTCTTGTGTTTTAAATAATTTTTCCTTTGAAAGACCTGTCAGTTGTATGTAGAATAACTATTATCAAATCTATATAATACTAAAAGTCTGTGAACTTTATTTATTTGTGTCTTGTGTCTCGCCTGTTTGCACGCGGATTCTTCACTTTGAAATAATAAAGAAATTCAAGCGTCAGTAGTGGAAGTACGCCTCTAGGAAGTTTTCGAGTCCTCCATACAATCTATGTCAACCTCGGAGTAATTAAATATAGGGGGAGACGACATAAGTCCTCGGCAGTGGGACCAAAAATGGGTATGTGGTGGGTTTCTCATAGCACATTTCTTCAGTGGCGTCCTGATGAGCTACGTTCTCGAAGCCTCATTAGATTGTAAGACTCGATGGCGTGGCTTGCACTCAATCAGCGGCATTTGGACAAGCGCGAGTGGATTGGCGGCAACTGCTTATAAACAATTATCGTTTAGGAATCAGAAAGGGATGAATATTTATTAAGCGTCGTAACCTCGATACCGAGGACAATTTAAAAACCTCCAGTGCACCGAACAACTGAAAATTTGATATTTCTCTCGGGTGGATGGTATTTGCAGCTTCTGCAAATGAAAAAGAGCACGAGTCTTCTGCTTTACAGCTAAAAAAATCTCAGCTTGCATCTATGCCTCCCACTCCAGCCAACAAGCGTGCCAGCCAGCTCGCACCATGCAGTGGCCGGCCCGCCGGCTGCCGGGCAGTATTTCGGTTATGCCGTCTGTCCCTATACTTACTCCGAGAGGCATCGTCCAGGAGTCAGATCGAGACGGATATTTATGGAGTGTCGGAAACTCGATACCGACCGCTTTATAGCCACGTCGAGTGCACGCAGCGTTGCCAGATGCCAGGAAAAGTCTGGATTTCTCCAGATTTTTGAAGCATGTGCCAGGATACCAGATTTTTTGGGACAATGGGCAAAAAATCCAGGATTTTTACGAATGGGAAAAAACTCCAGCGAAAAATCCACATAAATGCCCACATATTGAAAATAATTCAATACAATTTACTAAGCGTAAAATTCAAGCAAACAAAAGACTTCCGTGCATCTACAATGCGCATAACCACTCGAAGCTATTGTTTACTTGGTTATTTCCCTTATGACCTCAACCACGTTCAGTGAAAGCAGAGCTGTTGTTGTTTTTTTTTTTTTTTTTGAACTTTCGCGAACTAAGTTCTGATGTCGTTCGGTTCTCGTTCAAACGCGTCAAGCGAGCAAAGAAATTAGACGCGAGCGACGCCGCCAATTGAGTGACTCAGTCATTTAGTGCTGATCGTGATCATAAACAAGAATGAGGTAGGCTAAAGAACATTCAATGCGCGTTGCCTGTTATAATGGGTTGTGTTTTTTATAGTTAACAAGATCATTATTATATTATTCAGTTATAAAAATGCGAAAGTTTGACTGTGCATGCATTCATCGTGTGTCTATGCCAAATAGAAAATCACAGTAGATAGATCCATGTGGTTAATGAAGGGTTGTTAGGATTAAATTTCTACGTTAACAGGTTGACACGCGCAGGTTGGGTTGCCAGTCCCGCCACTTCATCTCAGCTGTGACGTCACGTGGGGACAGACTCCAGTCCGTGTTCATTTTTTCCTACCCGTCACTTGCTTTATAACTACAGTGAGCGAGGTCTTACATGGAGGAGAAACAATGGTAATCATTTTCACACAGTCACAGCTCTTAACTTCATCGTGAAATATCTGTTAGTAAGATATTAAGTAATAGAATGTCAAATAAATGAGCTCAACGACGAAGGAATCAAGTACAGCAACATAGCTACGACTTCTTCGGCATTGCATTAACATAGGTTGTTCTTCGTAACCACAATATTGTTTTATATACTAGTGCACTCCACTGTCAAAAATAATAGCAAAAGAACACGTTTTAAAAAACAATTAGGATACAGCGCCAAAATCATGTCACAATTTAAAGTTGAAATTGGTTTGATTACTTTGATAGACGGTGTAGTGAACACTTTGCTCACAATTAACGTAGGAGTGTAAGGTAATACGTAATCTCTCAACTAAATTATTGCGTGATAGAGCATTGATGAAGGAACAATTACCAGCGAAGCAATAGTAAGTCACATCGCCCTCAAATCTCCATTGTTTTTGTCGCTGCATTGCTACCAAAAAGCATCACTTGAACGTACATCAGGTGGGACGAGACTTGAAAGCTCTAAAAGTAATTTTTAAGTAGAAATTTTAAAAGTTTAGCTTTGAATTCATTATATTAAGACATAAAAGGGCTTATCTTAGCAAGAAGAGGGAACTTCAAAGTCATATATCTCAAAAACTAAGCATTTGCGACGAAAACGTCATTCATGTAAAATGTCTTGAATTGACCCAATTTACATACTGAACACAAGAAAAGTCATGAAAATCATGTGTAAGTGAAAGTAAAATAATACCCAACGTTACATATCTCTATATTCCGAAGAGGAAGCACCTCCTCTCTGACGTCGATGCCACACGCTATTCAAAAGAACGAGTATCGCCATCTTTTCGTCCGAATGTTTTGATTTGTCCATTTAAATATAAATAGCACACGCTTGCAAACGATTTTGAATTATAATTCTCTCCAGCTATAATGATACGTCGGACGGTTAACTAACGGCACTAGCGGAGTAAACTGAACTGACGGTAAACATTTTCACGTCGTTTGTTGGCAATCTCAAAGCTATGTTTAGAAGAGTTCAAAATAACTTTTGGACGAAAATATTATGATACGCGTTCCTTTGTCTAGCGTGTGTCATCGGCAATAGTAATAAAACAATATCCCATTAAACTTGTCTCAGTTTTCTGGTTGAGATAATGAAAAAACTTAATCCAGGACATTCTCATTACGAACGCATTGGCGTACAAACAACGAGCTTGTTCTAATTTGAGTAATTTTCATGAAATTCGTGAAAGAAATAAGTATTGACTGGTGTTACTTGGGTAAGCTGGAAAGGAAAATTGTAGCATTCATAATTATTATGAGTGTTTTTTGAACCATTAAAAAGAGAAATAGTAGAATGTTGAGAATCAAGAAGCCTTTAGTGTTACACCCTGAGGCCTAGTTTCCAAAGCCAAATACATGCTAAAACGAAAGTCTCGCATAGTTTGCGGCATCAACAACACACAGATGCACATTTTCCTACTTTAAGCAATATACTGATGAGAGATAGGCGGTAATCATATTGCTGAGGCGAAAAATAGTTGGAGCACTTGCGGCCTGCCACAGCGGAACGTGAGTTGGCTCATTTGCAAGTCCAAACGCTCCTTTTTGCATCACTAGTAGCTCCTTAAGAACACGATGAAGCTTTAATAAATTCTTATCAACATGTTCAGAAAAGCCAAACATCAAACAACATCCCAATATAACGAAAAAAATCGTGAAAAAATAAATTGGAAATGATATCGATACTCTAGCAACACTGACGATTTTTAAGAGCGTTCTCCCCACGTGACGTCACACAGCGAGATGTGCAGAACCGTCTCAAAATCGTCAAGCGATGAGTCAACCTGTTAACGTAGTTCAGCCATGGTTGCACGTTTCCGGGGATGACAAAGTGACTCCGTTATGCATTTATACTAATTTAATGCAGCCATTCTGCAAAAGCATGATTAAAATGTTGCTTCCCGACTTAATAAGAAGTTATCAGATGATAGAACTTTTCAGAATATTAAGTTATTTTAGCTTAAAAATCTGTGAAATGGCGACGGAAAATAATCTCCAGATTTTCTTGGAAAAATCCAGATATTTTGAGCTCAATTTCCCAGGAATCTCCTCAGTTGGATCTGGCAACACTGAGTGCACGAAAAAATTCTATAACTTCGTCTGGTGTGACCATCAGTGGTGAGCCACGATCGTTCCAAACCAGATAAAGGGTCTTTACCCATTGTTGACCATAAATAACTTATTAAATCTTCTGAGACAACTGAAGTTTCTCTCAGCTGAAGCTGCTGTTATTGGCAATGTCATCAAAATATGAAACTATGTTGTGATATATGGATAGAGTTCCGCGATCCCCCGTAACGCCAAGACTTCCTTACATGAGTGATTAGCATTTTCAATCTTATGAGCGAATGCATACAACGTAAAAAAGAAAACTTGGCCGATTTATGGTAAGAATTCGAATTATGACTTCTATAGCTACAGTAGGAATTCTTATTTAGATTAGATTAGACTGGCGGCAGTAGACGAACCAAGAGGCCCATTCGCAAAGTGACACCGGAACTTACGCCCCGGCTTTCTATGAGCTAATGCCATTATGATAGTAGGATGTAGAGGACTGGGGAAACGAGAGGAGAAAAATGGAAGACGAAAAAAAGAAAGAAAAAGAAGGGGGAGACTAATCTCAGCCAAAGAGATGATCATGAATGCACGCAAGCATGATCGATAGCCGCTGATATGCGGAGCTTAAAAATATAGATGGAGCGGAAGTGAGAATAAGTCTGCTTAAGATGGCCTGGGTTGCTTTGGCCGTTAAGTGCTTGCGACTCGTGGAGTTCTAAGCTGTGCAGGATGTCTCTCCCAATGTATGTCAAGACGATTTTTAAACGAGTTGACCAACTCCGCACCAACAACGACGGAAGGAAGTCTATTCCAAATGCTGACTACGAAATAGGGAAAAAACTGCTGACTTAAGGTTGTTCTTCAAGCTTTATGCTTCAGTTTTTCACCGTTGTTTCACAAGCGATCATTAAGGTCTCTTTCAAAGAGTCCCGTTGTAGATACGTCGTTGAAGCCATTCAAGTATTTGAATGTTTCCATAAGTTGCTCCTCAAGTCATCTTTGCTCGAGAGAGATCAGACCCAGTTCTTTTTGGCGACGTTCATACGACTTGTTTCTCAGCTGAGGCATCAGTTTCGTTGCTCTGCGTTGGACTCATTCCATGTTATCGATATATCTACAGAAACGTGGCGACCAGAATTGAACAGCAAATTCTAGGTGTTGCCTCACTAATGCCTTGTACAAGGGAAAAATGATGTCCTTGGACTTGTATTCAAAGTTTCAGGTGGTGAATTCCAGCACTCTGCTTGCCATTTTCACACTCGTGTTAACTTTCTGACTGTGTTGTAGTTTGTTTGTAATAGTGATTCCCAAGTCACGTTGTTGGGTGACAGTAGCCAATTCCGTTCTGCTCCATTCCATGAGGCGGTCAAGGTTTTGTTGAAGTTCGGCGCTTTTCGTGTCAGGATGGCATTGTTTAGTATCATCCGCAAAATTACTGATTTTACAACGGATGTTAAGATCGAGATCATTGATGTAAATTGAGAACAGAAGTGGGCCAAGCACGCTACCTTGTGGAACCCCTGATGATACCTGGGTCCAGGCGCTCGACTCTCTTTCAAGCTTCATTCGCTGCTGCCGACCCGTAAGTCATACCATAATCCATCGTAAATTGTCACCCTAGATGATATGGGCTTCCAATTTTTTCATTAGCCGTTGATGTGGGACTTTATCAAAAGCCTTTTGGACGTCTAGATACGCAAGGTCTACACCCTTTTCTTCATCTTTAATATCTGTAAATTTTGAGAAAAAATCCAGTAGGTTTGTTAAGCAGCTTTTTCCATTTCGCAAGCCATGTTGGGTGAGATGCTGCATCTTCAGGTGATCAGTGATGCGCTTTTTCCAGAGGCGTTCGACGATTTTGCTGACGACCGAAGTAAAACTGATTGGTCGATAGTTGCTTGGGCTTTTCTTATCCCCCTTCTTATGTATCAGTATTACATTAGCTAGTTTTGAATCCTGTGGAACTTCTCCCGTTCTTCGAGATCGATTAAATATTTCGAGCAGTGGCTTTGCGATGACTAGAGCCATTTCCCGTAGTACACAGGGAGTAAGATTATCTTCCTGAAAACAGGTGTTAATTGGAGCAGCTTGCATCGGGGCTGGTTCACCAATATTCGTAATATTTTCAACAGTAGATTAGATTAGATAGGCGGCAGTAGATGAACCAAGAGGCCCATTTACAAAGGGACACCGGAACTTACGCCCCTGCTCTCTATGAGCTATTGCCATTATGTTAATAGAATATAGAAGACTGGGAAACGAGAGGAGAAGAAATGGAAGACGAAAGAGAAAAAATAAAAAGAAAATAAAAAACGAAAGAGAGAGAAAAAAGGAAAAAATACGGCGGTGATATAGTCCTTCAGGATTGTGGCTTTGTCTCTCAGGTTATTGGTGATTTCACCGTCAGGTCGTTTGAGCGGACCTATGGTTTCTCTTTTGAGTCGTCTTTCATTTACATATTTATAGAGTGGCTTTGACTTGCGTTTCGCCATAGCTGTTGAGTAATAGCTTTCTTTTAGAGGGTTCAGTAGACACACATTTGCTACATAATTTTAACAGGCAAAAGTTGTATAGACACTGACAAGCTATTACAAGTGAGTTCTTTTGGATAGCGACTTTTTGACACAAAGGTGGCAACGCTGGTAGGGTTAATAACAATATCGACGAATACACAATTATAGTGACAGGCACAAATTCTGAACAAGCTGGTGTTTCAAAGGCACGGACCCCTCAGCCGGGCTTCTTCGTTATCAGCCTGTAGCTGCAGAAGAAATAGCAAGAGCGCTGCGGAAGGCAGAGCTTTTGTTAATGTGTGATCGGCCAGTGAGCGGGGGTCCCGTCACTGGACCTCTTGAACCTAGGCAGCTGTTCGATATCCTGGAGTGCCAACTTTTCTTTAAAGTTATCTGAATTATTTATTTTTTGTCGAGTTTGAACAAGGAAAACCCTTAGAAGGCCAGGACATACGATGGGTTGGCATTTAATAGAAAAACTTGCTACCAATGTCCATGACTAACTTCGCATTAACTCTAGTAGTTTATCGCTACAGGGTAGATATACATTTCAAGTTTAGTGGTAGCACATGGATGCTAAGCTAAATAAATGTGGCGGCGACCATGTGGCAATTCCCAGCCCAGAAGGGCAGGTGAAAACTGGCGGAAATGCAGCAGAACGGTGATGCCCAAGGGTGACCGCAGAGGATGGCCTCTTGGAGTGGGGCTTTGGTGGCCTCTTGGTGTGGCCTCTCAAAAGTGGCACGTTGTAGCGCAATAATAGCGGCTACGGAAACTTCCTTTACCCTTTCTGTGCTCGTGACTATTTTCTTTATATCCCGACAAGCCCTTATGTGACTGAACATATTCTCCTCTGGTGCATTGCGCTTCCAGGCTTTGTAACGCACTTGTTACCAAGCAATGCAGCGTTTGACTGTCCGATTCATCCAGAGGGGATCATTACTGATACGAACTCGGTTATTTAGGATGTGTCTGTCAGCTACTCTCAGCATGCTCGTCTTCAAAATATGTAAGCATGGTTCTGGCAGCTTGAGATGACTCGTATTATTTTACAAGGAAACCCCAGATTTAACGAGTTTTTTGAAAAACGATCATCGAAAACTTAGGTAATGCCGAAAATACCGATCTGGAAGGAAAATTCTATGAAGGTTAGCTAACTTCACATAATATACATTAAAAATAAAACATGTAATATGAAATAAATTAAGAACAAAGGTATTGTTTGTCCTGCAGACAGTGATTATCAGAATATCCAGTGTTGAACAATGCTCACATATTTTGAAGACGAGCATTCTGTGTGCAGCTGAACGATGCATCCCTAATTAACGAGTTCGTATCAGTAATGATCCCTTCTGGATGAATCGGACAGTGAAATGCTGCATTGTAAGGCGACAAGTGCGTTACAAAGCCTGGAAGCGTAATCCAACAGAGGAGAACAGGTCCAGTCACATAAGGGCATGTCGGGATGTAAAGCAAATAGTTAGGACCACAAAAATGGAAAAAGAGGTTTCCGTAGCCGCTATGGCAAAACGCAACCCAAAGGCATTCTATACATATGTAAATGAAAGAGGACTAAAGAAAGAATCCATAGATCCGCTCAAAAAAAAAAAAACCTGACGGTGCAATCACCAATGATCTAAAAGACAAAGACACAATCTTGAACGACTGTTTCACTTCTGTATTTACTGTTGAAAATGTTGCGAATATCCCTGAACCAGCACCAATGCAAGTTGCTCGAATAAACGCACTTGCTTTCACGGAGATAGAGGTTCTTCAAGAACTAACTCACGAGCATTCTGTGTGCAGCTGAACGATGCATCCCTAATTAACGAGTTCGTATCAGTAATGATCCCTTCTGGACGAAGGGACAAATCCACTGGCCCTGATAATCTTACTACGAGAAATGGCTCAAGTCATCGTGAAGCCGCTGCTCGAAATATTTAATCGCTCTCTAAGAACAGGAGAAGTTCCGCAGGATTGGAAACTAGCTTACGTGATACCGATACATAAGAAGTGAGATAAGAAAAGCCCCAGCAACTATCGACCTATCAGTCTTACGTCGGTCGTCAGCAAAACCATCGAACGCCTATTGAAAAAGCGTATCACTGATCACCTGAGGATGCAGCATCTCATAGCCGACACTCAGCATGGCTTCCACAATGGAAGAAGTTGCTTAACAAACCTACTGGACTTTTTCTGAAAAGTCACAGATATTAAAGATGAACAAAAGGGCGCAGACTTTGTGTATCTAGACTTCCAAAAGGCTTTCTACAAAGTCCTCCATCTACGGTTAATGAAAAAATTGGAAGCACATTGCATCCGGGGAGACTATTTACGATGGATCAGGGCATGGCTTACCGGTCGGCAGCAGCGAGTAAAACCTGAAGGAGAGACGAGAGCCTGGAGGCAAGTTACATCAGGGGTTCCCCAAGGTAGCGTTCTTGGCCCACTTCTGTTCTCAATTTACATCAATGATCTCGATCTTAACATCCGTAGTATAATCAGTAAATTTGTGGATGATACTATGATATGTCATCCTGCCACGAAAAGAGCCGAGCTCCAACAAGACCTTGACCACCTCATGGAATGGAGCAGAACGAGGCAGATGAGCTCTGTTGTCGACAAATGCTCTGTAATGAACATAGGACTGGTGAACCCTTCGCCCCCACTGCAAATAATTGGGACGGTATTGGCTGCTGTCACCCAACAACATGACTTGGGAATCACTATTACAAACAAGCTACAACACAGTCAGCAAGTTGATAAGCGTGTGAAAATGGCAAGCAGAAGACTGGGAATCATCACCAGAAATTTTGAATACAAGTCCAAAGGCATCATCATTCCCTTGTACAAGGCGTTAGTGCGGCCACACTTAGAATTTGCTGTTCAATACTGGTCGCCACATTTGTGTAAGGATATCGATAAAATGGAAAGACTCCAACGCAGAGCAACGAAATCGATACCTCAGCTGCGAAATAAGTCGTATGAATGTCGCCTAAAAGAACTTGGTCTGGTCTCTCTCGAGCAAAGACGGCTCAGGGGGCAACTAATAGAAACATTGAAGTATTTGAATGGCTTCAACGACGTATCTACAACGAGGCTCTTTGAAAGAGACCTCAGTGATCGCTTGCGAAACAACGGTCAAAAACTCAAGCATAAAGCTCGAAGAACGACCTTAAGTAATAATAATAATAATGCCATTTATTTCTCATCTGGAGACTGTGTCCAACAAAGTTAGGACACATTATCCTGAGGTTTTCATGCTTAGTACTAACATAGGAATAATACTAAAAAGTAACATAAGAGACAATTGGTATTAAATTAGCAGTGAATTTACTAGAACAAGGCTTGCATCTTAATAAAGAGATATTACTGACACTATTTTCCGTTAAGAGGGGCGTTGGTTACACAGAAGTGATGTGAATTTTTTTTTTTTT
>LQNS02278083.1:10375150-10387688 GCA_001587735.2 Parhyale hawaiensis | reverse complement strand
ACGAAAGCAATCGTTACCACATACCTCATGCCGCTGGGCTACTTTTGGCTCGTGTCGAAGTCGCAGGAAGACGAAAGCAATAGCGGCGACGTATAGAAGTATAGCCGAGGTGAAAACACCGATGTAGCCCACCGTGCTTTTAACGCCCGGGGTAATGGCCAGACCAATGCACTGGCCAAAATACCATATGGTGTCCAGGTAGCCCATGCGAAAGGTGCGCCGTCCTGAGAGAGAAAATGAATCTACAGCCGAGTTCGCACATCATTCATTGTAACGCGTTCGATCAGGTGAACGATCAGGATCTATGCGTCAATTTTCTTTGTTACTGGGTCTCATGAATGACGGTGCGAGTTCAGTTGTGCCATCTTTTCTTTACATCGTTCTTTATATTTCCCGTCTGTTAGAACTTTGGAAATTACATTCCTATCTCAAACCCTGACTTCAGGCTGATCAGCCCAAGGTTGAACAACGTAACATTTTAACTCATCGCATGGCCATTCATTATTACTAGTAACTCTATATCTTACGGCAACAAAGAGTTTAAAATAAGAACGCTGTTCAGCCGCTCAAGTGTGGAAATTATCATCGGAAATCAAGATAGCTAGTAGCAGAACATGGATGACGAACAACGCTACTTCGATCAATGAAAATTCGTGTACTGAGCCGTGTTAGAATATCGTGGAAAACGCACTACTTCTGGTGCAGCAAATGTGTTTAGTGCAGTGGAGGAAGTTCTGGCAAGATAAGTAGCAGAAAAAGTGCTGTACCATGGCTATTCCCCGTCAACATCACAAACAACACCGAGATTCGATGTATGACATCTTATACGACCAGCCTTTCTGCTGATAATTACTGAAGCTGCTTATGTCTAAGTGGCCCGTGGATTATATCAAGGAGGTTCTAATAGAGAGGAGCGCACCCTCTCTATTTATCCTACGGGAGCGTTGCGAGTAAACTTTTCCCTTAAACTGGCTGACTGGCTTATCCAATCAGAGAGCGGCATTGCCTCACGNCGACGAAATTCCGAGCGGATGGAAGTATGTAAAGGAAACTTGTATCCTGGATACCGACTGATGATGAAAGTAACAGGGTGAGCAGTGGGATATAAATCTTCAGACACGATTGTCTTGCAAAAATATTGAAGAACTGCCTGTCTGTCTCTTTCTTAACTATTTGTGCTGACCCCAGCCACTTCAGCCAGTTTAAGATCTCCAAACGCCAGCTTCAGTCACGTGACAAAGCCATGTGTTTACTCGCCCAGGGAAGGCTCGCGCGTACTCCTCCCGTTGAAGCTCCTTGGATTATATTTATAAGCCCCTATGTCTAACTGGACCCGTGGAATTCTTTTGTCAGTAAACCACGGTACAGGTTCCCCAAAATTTATTCCTAAAACTTTCGGGCGTATAAACAATTAAAAAGACCTGGCCTGTGTCCGAGAGATTAGTCACCAGCCGTATCACAGATACGCCAGCTTCCTGAACTCAATAAAGCGCAAAACAATGAAGAATGAAGGACGAAAATCGCCAATAAATTTGCCTCTCGCGTTAGCTGTAGCACAGATACCGGATTTCACATGTAAGGCCAAATGCGAATAGAACAGTGAATTCAGGCGTAACACACGAAGGAAGAAAGGAACGAACGAAGGAACGAAGGAACAAAACTATTAATATTAGTATTAAAACTTCACGCTTCAGCTCCCACGGACAGGTAATACAACCCAAATGAAGCATTTGCCACACCGGGAAGCCCAAAACGCTGCTAAAGGTAATCCAGCAAAAAAAACATTAACAGCCGACTTAAAAGCCTGCAGGCCAACAAGACCAAAAGCCGTTGCAGGCAACAAATTCCAAACTTTAGCCGACCAGTGCACGAAGCACCGACAGAACTGATTAGTTCGACATATGACAGCCTCCAAAGTGAAAGAGTGCGCTCCGCACGCAGCACGAGTCTCTCTCCCAAAAACTTTGAGGGCAGGGAGAGAAAAATACAACCAATGCCTCTCATTATTGTACACATTATATAACATACATAGCTCAGCAACTCTTCTCTTGTGGGACAGGTTCACCAGATTATTATCAGCGCACAGCCTGCTGGCTGAACTAACAAGTAGGTCCAACAGACATGAGTATCAGCAGCTGAAGCCCAGACCGGGGAGCAATACTCTAACACAGACAGCAAAAAAGCATAAAAACATCTGCGGACAGCCTGACTGTCACCAAACACAGAATTCACCTTACGCAGGAGCCCAAACTTAGTGGAAGCACGTGACACCAGCCTTCTAATATGCGGCTCAAAAGTAAGCTTCCCATCAAAGACAACACCTAGAATGTCCAATGAGCTAGACTCCTGAAGCAAAGTATCATCAATCTCCAGTTGGGGATGCTGTGGAAAAAGTGTCCGAGACCGACTGACAATCATCGATTTGGTCTTACTGGCATTCAGCTTCATACACCAGGCCGAGCACCATGCACTAATGCGCGACAAATCCCTATTCAGAGAATGAGAGACAACATCACGCAGGCGAGGAGCAGGTATAACAGCTATCAGAGTTGAATCGTCGGCATAGTTGATCATCGTGTTTTCAAGCGAAGAAAACATGTCACTAGTATAGCGAACGAACAACAGGGGGCCAAGCACACTGCCCTGAGGGACACCAGACGCCACCGCGACTGAGGCACTCAAGACGCCGTCAACAGACACACTCTGCGTTCGCTCAGAAACAAAATCGCGTACGATTGACAGAACCCTACCACCCACACCAAAGGACTCCAGCTTGTACAATAGACCACTGTGGTTAACCCTGTCCATAGAACTAACGGGAATAATTTGGTTTTGAAACTTTGCAGATATAAACTAAATAAACATGAAAATAGATAGCAATATTTGATCAAATATTACAATTCTGTTTCACAAGGGATACAACAAATTAATACGGATAATCGGTAATTACGCTAAAGTGGCAAAGCGTTAGTAAAATCTAGAAACTGTTAGGAATTTTTCTGATTCCCTGTCATGCGCCATTCATTTAAATTATATATATAAAATTATGAATAAATATTGTGAAGACACGAATTAATATTGATCTAATTATTGTTGACACAGACGTTTACTAAATTTTTGACACTAAATTTAATTCAACAATAGATTCAGGGATTTATTGACACACAATGCATGAAATGGCACATGACAGGTCCCAACACATACGAGGTGAGCCACGCCTCAATACATCCTACAGCTGTTCAAAATACCGAGGAGAATGCAAGGGCAGAAAAACACAGGTTAAAATCAATTATATATTTGGATGCCACATAGTGCACTGGGCGCGCCGTGGAATAAGGAATAATAATGGATATCAAAATTGAATTATTGAAAGGCGCGCCCCAAGAAAATGAAAGAATCGTTGCAGGGGAAACGGACTGTTGCGCGACAGACCTGAGCATAATGACATGTGCGTAACACATTCATTATGTCCGTGTCATACGGTTAGGCAACTCCGGAGAAAACCCACATCTTGAACATATTTTAGAAGGCGAAAACATAAGGCGAACACCGGCAACGTCAAATTATAATCACACGGTGATGGGTGACATGTAAATTCGAAGTTCAGATCGTTATAATATCGCTAGGCGTTGAATTGTGACCCGTCCGATTATCGATCACATTGCATGACTGCGTTCGAGAATCGGAGCGGCCAACATTCGACATATAATAGCAACATGAGTATGCATGAACACTGGTTATGTAGAAATTTACATTTTTAGATTTAGCTGCTTGGCAACATGTCTAGACATAATGGACATGTTCAAATCACAAACAGTAATTAACTAGAACGTATCCCTATATTTTAAGCATCCTACGAGTCCTACGGCTTATTCTTAAGAAACTAAACACAATGGAAAACTTACAGGTCACTATTGAAAGTGTTCCTCAAGGCTCCATACACAATGTACACGTCACCGAGGACGAGGTTCAGCTTCTGGAGCTACGAAGGCCTATCTAGGGGCGAAGACATGGGCACGGTGCACGTACCACTTAGGGGGCGAAGACGATGCCTCACAAGGGTATTGGGAATGATACGATTGAGTGCATGCCAAAGGGACGAAGGTGCTGACATAGTGCACGTAATACTTAGGAACAAAGACGATGCACGAAAATGATGCACGAAGACGGCGGTGTACGTACTACTTAGGGGGCGAAGACGATGCCTCACAAGGGTATTGGGAATGTTACGATTGAGTGCATGTCGAAAGGGCGAAGGTACTGACATAGTGCACGTAACACTTAGGAACAAAGACGATGCACGAAGACGGCGGTGTACGTATCACTTCGGGGCGATTACGATTGAGTGCATGTCGAAAGGGCGACGGTACTGACATAGTGCACGTAACACTTAGGAACAAAGACGATGCACGAAGACGGCGGTGTACGTATCACTTCGGGGCGATTACGATTGAGTGCATGTCGAAAGGGCGAAGGTACTGACATAGTGCACGTAACACTTAGGAACAAAGACGATGCACGAAGACGATGCACGAAGACGGCGGTGTACGTATCACTTCGGGGCGATTACGATTGAGTGCATGTCGAAAGGGCGAAGGTACTGACATAGTGCCCGTAACACTTAGGAACAAAGACGATGCACGAAGACGGCGGTGTACGTATCACTTCGGGGCGAAGACGAGGCATTACACTAATATAGGGAATGATACTCTGGAGTGCATGTCAAAAGGGCGAAGGTACTGACATAGTGCACGTAACACTTAGGAACAAAGACGATGCACGAAGACGGCACATCACTCAGTCAAGGACGTTAAAGACGTAGACGGCGCGTCACTAACAGGACGATGAGGACGAAGAGGCACGTCACTAAGGCAAGTACGTTAAGGACGTGGACGGCGCGTCACTGAGGCAAGGACGTCAAGGACGTAGATGGCGCGACACATAAGTGTTGGATACTGCACACTCACGCGCACGACAACAAATGTCGGAGACGATAAAACGAAGTCGCGCATGACGCACGAACTATGCCAGGATATCTACAGGTCACAGTTCAGGATTCAGGATATTTACAGGTCACTGTTGATGTCACAATCGGTAAAAGCGCACTTATTGAGGCGTTGTGCGCGGGCACGCACCCCACGGTACGGGGTGCGTGTTCAGACTCCTCTCGAGAACTCTCCCGCTAGGTACTTATAGGAAGGCCCCGGGCAGTTCTCGAACCTTCGCAAAACGTCTGCATTCCCATGGAGAATACCGCCTACTCATGGGCTCCAACCAATCCCCTACGATGCTTTTTCCCGCGAATACTGGGCAACCTGCGACTGGTCGCTCAAATGATAAGTGCCAACTCCAGCTTTATAAGAAATTTGTACTCATCTCCTAAGCTAGAAATATTGGCATACAACACGTAATAAGTATATCACTGGGTGCCTTAAATATTTAGCAAGTTTGTTCATTACATAAATTACGAACACACTGTTTAACTTAAGCGTATTTGACAATAACCATTGTACATGTTGTTGGCAGCTTCCGCATCACTCTGCAATAGAACAATCTAGATTCGCGCGCTATTCAGGATCACATGAGACAAAGGTATACCTACAAATATAAGCTATTTACACAGCTAATGAATATGTCACTCATTACAGCGTATTATTCAGCAACTCAGGCTCTACATTGTACTGAAGTTAAGATAATTTATTTGTGATAATTTTTTAAATTATTAGAATTTTGAGATTTAGCTAAATTCAATGTGCCCGCTGATATATATATATACATATCAATATGGGACATATATATCTATTCAGCTTGTGCATATTGTTTTCTAACAAAACGGTAGATAAAAATACGTCTAGGCAGTTGGCGTCCATGTATACATACCCTGCAATTATTTGCAATTCATCGATAGGCGAGAAAAAACTGAAAAGTGCACAATTTTTGCATTATGATATGAATTTTTAGCTGTTTCGCGTTCAAACTTATAGACATACAATATTATTTTGGTCGATTATGTTGGGAATTCGAGGTATATTATAATCCATGGCAACCCATACATATTCTTCCCCAAATAGTGGGAGGAATTCCATTCATGATCGTACTTAGGGAAATCCGTTGATAACCTACCTGGTTGTGCTCTAGCATATGCTCTACAATATATCGTCTTCGAATATCCATGTACTACCATCTACCATATATAGTCTTCATACATCCATGTTCTACCATCGACCTTCATTTCCTGACAAGCTATAAATAATTATTACTGCCTCCACCAATATCGACCTAAATATACTAAAATCAACGTTATGTTATGGTCGATACAGCTACCATATTGTTTCATCATCCATAATCGACCTTAATCTCTCATACACCACTATATTCTACCATAATCACAACCATCATTTCCGACTGGGTGGGCTCTCAAACTACTCGGCCGCGAAAGTTGAAATACCGGACGGCGGCAGGTGGCTCCTGCTGTGGGGCGCGTCACACGTAGCGGATAGCGAACGGCCTGTGGCAGCAGATAGAAAAGCGGCAATTTTCGGTTTTTCTGCACTGCGGGATAGTCTGCAATGCGGGGTTTCCTGCACTCCGGGATAGTCTGCAATGCGGGGTTTTCTGCACTGCGGGATAGTCTGCAATGCGGGATATTCTGCACAGGAGCGGATGACTCGCCGGGCTCTATAGCGGGGCGGCGGGTGGTACTGGCAACACCCACTCCAAACCTGTGGGACACTTTCACCGACCACCCCGTGCATGGCTGCGCGCAACAGTTGTGGTCAGTACTCAGTAACTCAGTGGTCAGTCGCCTCTCTCCTCCGGATTATAAGTATGTCGGTGTTAGCTAGCGCCTCCTCCACTGCCGGCGCCGAATGAATGGACTGCTGAAGCCGCTGATGCTGCCACTGTTGCTGCTGCTGCCATTGTTGTTGCTGCAGCCACTACTGCAAGGCCACTGCTGCATTGCTACTGTAGCAGCTGCTTGTAGGCTAATACAACCACTGGTGCAAGGCTAATGCAGCCACTGCTGCAATTAACTGGGGAAAGTTGCAAATATTTAAGAGATTTTAGCATAAAAGGTGGTGCAGAGAACGAGAACGTTCGAAAAAAAAACGACTTATTAACAAATGTAAATCCTACGTAGGCTAACGCATGTTTCACAGCAATTTCACGATGTTATTCACTTGACATCAGAGATGTGCGTTACTGATTGTCAACACATCAATTATTAAGTTTAAGACTGTTTTTTTTTTCTTTTAGTTGAAGTTATATATCATGTAGTGCAAAATTTATCTATATAGTTCGAAAGGTAATGAAAGTTGAGTAATTGTCGCGAATGGCAACCTTTGCTGTAGCATGCACGAGGCCGCATGGCGGGGTTGGGCGACGTATCGAGGTCTGTGCTACCGGGGGTCGTTGCGTACAATTGTTTAATGTGTATTGTACCTTTCTCTTACGTTCATGTGATTACGTTTTTCATTAACCTGTCACATAAGATAATATGTTTTTCCTGTGAATGACCCGCCAGCCTTCCCATTGTACCTTTTCTGACCACTCGAGACAGTACTGATATGGACAGAGGGAGAGCAATTAAACCTTTCTGACCACCGATGCCTGATACCTGTATTTCCAGGGCATTCTTAGCTAGAGGTAGGCCTATTAATTAGACTTTTCTTGAACACTCGAGACAATAATGGGCAGAGGCAAGCCTATTAGTTAAACCTTTTCTGACCACTCGTGAAAAAGCAGTCCACTCAAATCAGTCCCCTGAGGCAGCAACCGACGGTGTGCTTCTGTTTCCAAGATATTGCAATCCAAGCTTCGTTTATGGCCTTACAACAAGCCGATTGACCCTTACCACCCTTTCTTTTACAGTGCACCCTTTTGGTTCTAGCCATTCTCTAAGACGGATGACGTAACGATCCGTACCCCTCACTAACCTAGCTCCGCAACATATATGAGTCCTACTGTATGTCATGCTTTTCCCTCCATCCACAATACTTAACCCTCACATGCACACTGCTTAGCCCTTTATTTTTTTATTTACCATTGATTATTCAGTTATTCCATATTGCTTGCGCTTGCTCCCATACCTCATTCCTGTAACTCCGCAACTCTCCAATTGACTCCTACCACCCATTCTCTTAAAAGGCTTTCATCTCAGGCTTTTTTCTACCTTTAGAGCGTATATTGTCAGTCTTGTTTCTATTTTTCCCATTGAAATTTAATTGTATAAGGTTTGTACGTTTAGTTATACATATTAAAATGCCCTTTCCATGTCTCCTTGCATATACTCTACGGATGTCACTCACCTCATTTTATGGCTTATCCTGAGTCACCAATTTTTCTCAAATACTCTACAGATTTCACTCTCCATAGCCTATGTTACGGTCTATCCGCTTTCGACTAAATTTTCTCATTTGCTTTATTTCTTACGCATATGATTATTTTATTTGATCGGAAGTATGATTTACGATGGTACTTTTTGTAAACTTTATTGTTTTATTTACGAGCTAGATACTATTTTAGGAATTTCTTCCGTTGAAACCATGAAGCTTACCAGTTTCATAGACTCTCCCATCAATTATCCCATATCCACCACATAGTTTTACGGGCTCACATTCCATCAGCTGTCTCGTCCTTCTGGGATTCCTCTTTCAATTCAATTCAAATCTCGAGCTGCGATTGCTCTATAGAATTTCTGACTCCATACTCTATCCGATACAAACTGCAGTGTCCAACAACATCTGTTTTTCCAAAGATCTCGACGCACTGTTCCGCGACCATCGTAAACGTCCTCACACCAATGGTCGTTGCCACAAGTTTGCATAGATTTCAAACTAGGCCTAACCGCGACACAGCAGCTCAGACCTTGACTAAGCAACTTACATATCTGGCAACCTCCACCCGCCGATCAAAAACCTGTTCTTGCAAGTTCCCGTCAGCATGCTGGAGGGACACTGGTCCTAGTCAGACGTTCCTTCAACAGTTTTCCATAGTTAACTCTTGTGCAAATTCTAGTCAAGCAGGTTTCACAGATATTCTCACAGTCTTTTCATAGCGTTGTATCACATTACGCGTGAATTAGTGTTCAATGTTAGCTTAAGTTTAATGAATATGATATTTCTCAATAGGTACCTATGTACAATCAATATGTATATTTTAGGAAAATAGTTCATATCTAGTTAATTTTTTTCAGAAATTTTCCAATTAGTTAAACATATATGAGAATTTTTTTTAGTCTACGAACAAAGCAATATCAAGATACCTAGCAAAAGTATTCTAAGAATCTTACGCTCCCCATTGTACGATCCATCTAACGCTAGGGTGTGAACAGTGAATTGTTGCTTTTTTCAAATTTTAGCTACAATCGCATCTTAGTCCATAGATTGAGATTCCAGCGAAATCTATCCCACCATCGAAGCAAGAACTGCTCCACATAACATTAACCGCGGGAAGTTCGACAGGAATCACTTTTAGGACACTGACTGGTATGGGCACCCTCCGCCCCCTTTGTCGCACCAAACGGCTCCTGGCATACACGTTACCACAGAAAGGCAACTTTACAATGGTGGCTATTGAGTTATTTTGCGTTAACCATTCTGACAATTTATTTTACAATTTTTTAGTATCAGTTATGGCCGATAGAAAATTGCATCTGTCAGTATAGAACACTGCATCATCAGCAAACAGAACACACTTCATGCCAAGGGTAGTTATATCTTTAATAAAAATGTTCAAAAGCCACGGCCCGAGTACGCTTCCTTGAGAGACTTGAGATTTAACAGTATTACATGGTACATATTGGTCACGGTTGGATAAGTAGCTTGCTAATAATGCATTTTCTGTCCCACAAATACCATAGTTTCCGAGTTTTTTTAAAAACTGTTTGTCAACCGTATCGGACGCATCCCGCAAGTCTAAAAAGAGGCAGACCCCCTACGATTTATCGTGAAAACACTATAATAAGTCAGTTACTAGATGAAATATCGCTAAGCTAGTATTAGATTTTGCACGTAAGCCAAATGGTCGGCTGAAAATTACGTATGAATGGCTAGGAACTCTGTTAATCTGGAGTGAATTATTTTTTCAAGTATTTTATTGAGCGTTGATATTCGTCTGTAATTTACTACATCGTTAGGATTGCCTGATTTGAATATTGGTATAACACGAGCATTCTTTAGAACATTAGGGTAAGTACCAGTCTCAAAACATAAGTTGAAGATATAACAAAGCGGATTAACTATACAATTGAAGACTTTCATGAGAAGTAAAGGTTGAATTTCATCACGGTTACAACGTTTGCCACTGAATGATTTTAATATTTGTATTATTTCACGGGGATCAGTAGGCCTCAAGAGTCAAGACAAGTTGAAATCGCTTGGTGTGGATTGTAGGGTTCTGTCAATCATTCGCGATTTTGCTTCTGACCGAACGCACAGTGGGTCTGTTAACGACGTTTTGAGTGCCTCAGTCGCGGTGGACCCTGGCGTCCTCCAGGGTAGCGTACTCAGCCCGCTGTTGTTCGTTCGGTATACTAGTGACATGTTCTCTTCGCTGGAAAACCCGATGAATAACTGCGCAGATAATTCCACTTTGATAGCAGTGATACCTGCTCCCCGCATGCGTAGTGCTGTCGCCCAGTCTCTGGATAGGGGTTTGTCACCCATTCGTGCATGGTGCACGGCCTGGAGTAGGAAGCTGAATGCCAATAAAGCTAAGTCGATGATTATCAGTCGGTCGCGGGCACTTGCATCGCAGCATCCAAATATAGAGAAAGATGACACTTTGTTTCAGAAGTCTAGCTCCTTGGAGATTCCTGGTGTTGTCTTTGATGGGAAGCTTGCCTTTGAGCCGCATATTAGGCGACTGGTGTCGCATGCTTCCAGGAAGATTGGGCATACGCCACATGGCGTACTAGTTTGCTGCCTGTGTTGGAGTTTTGCTCACCGGTCTGGGCTTCAGCTGCTGACAGTCACTTGTGTCTGTTGAACCGACTTGCTCATTCAGCCAGCAGGCTGGGCGCGGATAACGATCTGGCGAACCTGTCCCACTAGAGAGGAATGACTGAACTCTTCATGTTTTATAAAGTGTACAATAATGAGAGGCATATGTTGTATTCTTCTGTCCCTGCCCTCAACATCTCTAAGAGAATTACACCTGCTGCGGTCGGTGCGCACTCTTTCACGTTGGAGAATGTTAGGTGCCGAACTAATCAGTTCGGCCGGTGCTTCGTACCCTGGTCTGTTGGGGTTTGGAATTCATTGCTGGCATCGGCTTTCGGTCGAGTTGGCCTGTAGACGTTCAAGTCAGCCGTTGATGGCGTTTTATTGGATTTCCTTTAGCAGCTTTTCGGGCTTCCCGGTGTTGCAAAGTGCTTCGTTTGGGTTATGTTACCTTTCCGAGGGGGCCCGAGCGTTAAGTTTTAATAAGTAATAGTGAAACTTGTTTTTATCTCTATTTTTGCTTGCAAATTTTTTCATTATTACATCTTCAAGTACGCACAATACTTACTCTAAAATATCTAGGCTTACTGTCCCTTAACCATTCTAGCATTCTTTTACCTTACCAAATTAAGAGATACTCGCATTAGTGCACCATATCACGGTAGCCTCAATCCATATGATTTTCGCCTATAGCTGATATTGCATATGTGGCAACGTCTTGTGGACGCGGCCACCAACCTCGCATTCCAAGCGACAAACACCAGAACCGTGTTGCGATTACATAGGCTATATAGCCAGCTACTGTCTCGATCCGGTAGACGATGTACCTGCTGGCTCCACAGACTTTACAGGAAGATACGGCACATATGCACAAATTCTAAGAGCACTTTAGATCCGCTGTCTGAGCCTATAGTGCGGGCGTGAATGGTTGTCTTGCAGTCATCGAGTTGAAATAAATTCGTAGCATGTAGCGTATTTCTAACTGCATTTATAATTATGTGTAAATTTCCCCATTCTCTTGTAAACGGCATACAAATGTTACACCTCATCATATTTCGATCTTTTTTTTTTACATTATCAATTCTAGATATCGATATTTTTAATCACATGTTAAGTAAAAAAAATGCGAAACAAAAAATGTGTCGAAAATTGCGCTCTTAATTAGCTGTAAGAAAGCTATAAGAATGAATACCTCATTTAGGCCACAACAGCGAAGAAACATGTTGAATTTAGGATAAAATATAATGATGTCGTAATTCACTAAAGAAAATTCTATTAACAAAGAATAAATTAGCTAGAAATGGCCAATTTGCCTCAAATTAGTCACATCTGGCAACACATTCTTATCGGGACATGGCAGAGAGCACCCTCTACGCGTGTGAAACTAACAACTCAATTAGCGCTTCTGCGTAGCTGTTCAAAGAAAGACCATACTCATAGTGATTCATGTAATCGTTTAGTAAAATCTTATGAAATAACATTTGAGAGAAGTGCAGCTTAAAACCATATAAGTTCCTGGAAAATGGCGGAGGCGTTACGCCAGCGCCATCAATGGATGGCTTTCACTCCTCCGTTGATGGCTTTCACGCCCTCGT